>CALYCR020001324.1:0-10298 GCA_944470395.2 Schistosoma turkestanicum
ACATTGATATATCACTAACCAATCAATCATTGTTAGACCCTTACCATTTGAAACCTGGAAGCACTTGACGGAAGTCTCATCCTGGTTTCAAATGGTAAGGGTCTAACAATGATTGATTGGTGATGATATATCAATGTTCAGAATCACTGATCTCCTCATAACTCTGATTACAAAAGTAGTATTAGTTGAGCGCTACAACTACTCTACTTATTTTGGATACTTAAATCAAAATAATTGAAGACTATTTTCCATAGTTTCATTAGTGTTTAAGTTGTTATTCGTTATTGGTTAAAACTATTCGGTTATGAATTTCAACCGTGCCTCAGTTATTTTGATTTAAGTATTCAAAAAGATATGTATAGCTTCGATATAATGGAGTTGTATTTTATAGCATTAGTATATGGATATCTGTGCACAGCTACTAAATCATAGTTATACAGATTACTTTTATAAGAATAGGAAGTGAATTAGTTGAGCGTGTTAACCGCTCCATTTATATTGGGTGTCTTCTCATCAGTGTTGATGGCCTGATGTCTGACCAGATCTCGGTACGGATACAGATGGTTTGACTGGCTTTTGTCAACTTGTATCACTTATCACATTGGGGAGATATCCGTCTGCTAACCAAAGAACAGGTTTACTGCGCAGCAGTTCGCTCTCTCCCACTCTACGGGTGTGTAACATGGTCAGTAAGAATAGAGGATAGGTGTCTTGAAAGCATTGCTCATGTATTCTGCGACCGCCGAGTAGGCAGTGCTAGGGGTTAGAAGAAGGGTAGTATCTAGGGATGACAAATCGATTGATTAAGCTTCTTACTGCGTATTAGTTTATAGGTTACGAATTGTGCACAAACCAGTCAATCCTTTGAAACTATCATCAAAAGATGTTTACCTTTAACCTGAGTATCAATGCACAGTCGTGTATACTCGTCGTTTATAGGCTTTATACTACATTCTCTGTGGTACGCTGATACAATTTGATTGACTGAAATAGAAGCCGATGGATCAGAATTAAAACCTGCTAGCTAGATGTTGAGAGGTTAAGACTAGTGGCAGTCCAGTCTTACTCTTCAACTACTCTCATATGGCCACGCTCACTGACTTCTTATAGCATAGTTATTGTTCATGAAATTGAGGGGACGGAAAGCGAATATTCGATCATGTCTTAAACTGAGTTGTTAGATACAAAGGGTCTACTTGGAGGAGTTGGAAAATCCCAATTCCAACTTCCAGTATCCTGATGCAACGAATGAGGCATGAACCTACTACTGTTGATGATCGGCTACAATGTACGATTGCGTAACATAGTAGTATACTTTTATTAATACAATTACCGTTGTATTTCTCTATTGACTGAATGCCGACAGTGTGCTTTTATGTATTTCTGTTTGTTTTTGTCAATTTTTGTAGTATGATATCAGATCTCGAACATGGACATGTTGTTTGTGTAATACACGAAATAATTTTCCAGTTCAATATGCCGGAATGACTGAACAAAAATTACCAGCAGAATTAATGCCTCAATTTACTACACTTGAATATACTATTCCAGTAAGTGTCTATTTTTATTTGTCAGTGTTGTTGATGTTAGATGAATTATTCGAGAATCCATTTCATCAGTCAGAGAGGTATGTGTGTGTGTAGGAAGGATTTGATTTCGACCAATTTGGTCTCGTGTGCTGGTATGGGTATGAGGGCGGTTGTCACTTCTCGGCCGCCCACACCTTGGAAGGTTGTTTCTAGAGGAACGTGAAAAGGAAGATGGATTACTGTTGGTCTTAGAGACCTGGGTGCGTGACCGCAGAGCCCAAGGGACAACTGCTTGAGGCTGGTCACGCATGGCCTTGTGGTGAAGGGTTTTTTGAGGATTAGCTCCGCTCATAAACACCCTTAGTGGGCACCCTTACCGCCGGAGACGGAAATCCGTGAGGTAGGGTGAGTTGTGACATTTTTAGGGTCGACCTTTTCTAACCCTTCCTTCCTTGTGATGAGGCAGCATCGCTGCAGATGCTGGTTGTTGCCCGAGGGAAACATTTTACTGCGGTCACACCCCTCCATCACAGTCAGCAGTACGATTTCGCCCTCAGAACTTGAGTAGCTGTTTTTAGTCTCATCGTTCTCTCACCTGACGTGGTTGAACTCCATTGCTCACGGCTTCTCACCAAATCTACCCCTGGTCACAACTAACTGAGTACATAATAATAATTATCAGTATAGAATTGAGAGAGAATGTTGAGTTGAGTTTCATTTAAAAAATTCTATGTAAGTGATTGTGGTGGTGTTTCGTTCTCTGAGCTGGTTGTTTTGGTTGTGGAGCTTTCATTGTTCTTCTGAACAACATCATCAGCACAAACTTCAGATAGAAGTGAAGCATTCGAATTTCTCCACGTTTGACCTGTAGCTTGTTCTGCTAACCTCGATCTTGATTCGTTGCTGTTGCCTTTTGACCAGTCGTTGTTTGCACCTTTGTTTTGATTGCACCCCTCTTTTAATCTGTTTCTTGATCCTGTTATTTGTTTTCAGTCAGTCAGTCAGTCAGATGCAACGTAGAACTTTGTACATAAGTACATCAGTTCATGTTGCCATACCACATCAGCACAGAGAGGTAATCGTCAATTCAAATCCAATAGTAGAAGAGGTAGTAAGGGAATTAGAAATAATCGGAGGTTAGGATTAGAAGATACTATTCAAGAAGTATGATTCAGTGAGAAAAGTTTAGAGAGTCGAAACTAGAGGGGTTGAAGAATCCAGAAGATTAGCATTTGAGAGAACACAGAGAATAAATGCAACGGTTATTTGTTTTCACATACATACATATAGACATATATTTATTATTTGTATTGATTTTTTAGAAAGTACAACTTATTCCTCCAATTTTCATGTTCGTTATTGATACATGTATTGAAGAGCCAGAATTCACTCAGCTTAAAGTAAGTTTTAATTACTGAACATGTTTTTATAAGAAATAATTGTCAATATATCTTAGCTGAATTATTTACTTCCTGCTTGATAGAGGGTTGTGGAGGTTATTGAGTTAGTTTTTGAAAGTATGAATCGATTAGAAACCTGTAAGTACTGGACGGTTGTCCCGATATGGGACTTATCAGTGGCAGTACGCATCCATAACTCCTGCTACCCGCAGGACTCGAACTCAGGACCTTTGGTTGTGTGCGTGCGAACGCCTAACCTTTGGATTACAAATCCGGTATCCAACGGTGTCTAACTTCATTCAATGTCTTTGGTGAGCACTACTTTACTCCCGAATCTGGTCTGAACTCTACTAGTCACGAGAAACTTCCTCGCGGAGCTGGTCATAAGTGAGCATAAGATAATTTGCATCAGAGCGTTTTGGAGATTGCTTTGCACCCGTTTCTTAACAGAAGCATTGCTTACTCGGTGGCTCCAGGATACGCAAACTATGCTTCGGAGACATCTATGGTCGAGAAAAATAACCTACGAATATCTTCTCAACCAAATCACTCTTGATGGAGATGACTTGGAGGACGTCAACACCTGGGCAGCATTATCGACAAACAAGGTGGATCCGATGTAGACAGAGGGCACGGATCGGCAAAGCGAGGGGTGCATTTCTACAGTTGAAAAATATCTGGAACTCTAAACAACTTTCAACCAAAACCAAAATCAGGATTTTCAATACAAATTTCATGACAGTTCTACTATATGGAGCGGAAACTTGGAGAACTACGAAAGGTATCATCCAGAAGATACAAGTGTTTATTAACAGTTGTCTACGCAAAATACTTCGTATTCGTTGGCCAGACACCATCAGCAACAACGTACTGTGGAAGAGAATAAACCAGATTCTAGTGGAGGAGGAAATCAGGAAGAAGCGGTGGAAGTGGATAGGACACACATTGCAGAAAGCACCTAACTGCGTCACAAGACAAGCCTTCACATGGAACTCTCAAGGCAAAAGGAAAAGAGGAAGCTCAAAGAATACATTACGCCGAGAAATAGAGAAAGATATGAGAGGAATGAACAAATATTGGACAGAACTGGAGAGAGAAGCCCAGGACAGAGTTGGTTGGAGAAAACTGGTGGGCGGCCTATGCTCGATTGGGGTCACGGGCGTAAGTAAAGTAAGTAAATAAGTAACGAATGCCTTTTACTCCTACTTAGTCCTAATCATATTTTACAGGAATGTTCATGCTTTGATTATTGCTTTGAGTGTGTATTCAGTCTACTACTGTTTTTTTTCCTTCATCTTCTAGCAATCTATTCAATTGTCGTTGAGTTTCTTGCCACCGCATGCTTTTGTTGGTTTGATTACTTTCGGGAAAATGGTACATGTTCATGAATTGGAAGCTGGACCAATCTCGAAATCATGGGTATTCAAAGGAACAAAAGATTATACAGGCAATCAAATTCAGGTATGTTAGAAAAAAACGTGAATGTTTTAACTTTTCTCTTATATATATATATATATATATATATATATATATATATATATATATATATATATCTACAGAAGGCTCAACTGGCTATTGCCAACCTGCGTCACACGTATGGCGTAGGCGAGATATCCGTTTGCTGACTAAAGGACGAGTGTACTGTGCAGTGGTTCGCTCCGTGTTACTTTATGGCTGTGAAACATGGCCAGTGAGAGTAGAAGATATTCGTAGGTTACTGGTTTTCGATCATAGGTGTCTTCGAAGCATTGCTCGTATATCGTGGGACACCCGAGTGAGCAACTCTGTTATTAGGAAACGGGTGCTGGTTAAGAATGGCAGATCAATAGACTCAGTAGTGACACTTCATCAGTTGAGGTTGTTGGGACGTGTGTTGCGTATGTCTAACCACCGACTGCCTCGACGAGCTATATTTTGCGGTGTAGGAATAGGTTGTACGAAAGCTAGGGGTGTCCAGACCAAAAAATTGGCAGCAATCCATGAAGTCACTGACAAGTGGAATGAATCATGTCGGTAGTTGTCAACTACCTGGTTGGGGTCCACGAGATGATAATAATCCATGGTTACAGACATTGAATGACATAGCTCAGAATCGTTTGCGATTGCGCCGGTGCATTTATTCTTTGTGTTCTCTCAAATCCTAATCTTCTGGATTCTTCAACACCTCTAAACTTATCTCACTGTATCATACTTCTTGAATAATATCTTCTAATCGTAACCTCTCCGATTACTTCTAATACCTTTACTACCTCTTCTACTTTTGGATTTGAATTGACAATTACATCTCTGCGCTAGTGCAGTAAGGCAACATGAATCCATAACATGCCTTTCGTTCTTTGTGGAACTCATCAGCTACATGCACTTGTTTCCGAGCACTGATTTTCCTGCTGTATACTTCAATCGACAATGTGTTATTCACCGAGCCACTTGTTACAGTTTAAGTGAGCTGATCAATATTTTAGTTATAAATTTTTTCTATCCCGTGTCTACTATTTCTTCTGTTTAGTTTAGTGTCTTAGACTGCGTCAGTTGTACATCTAACCCGCATAATTAACCTTAAATCAATGCAAGCTAAGTTCTTATTGACCCAGTACAATCGAATGTTTCTTAATTCTTTGTCCTGAATTAAAAGTTCACCAACCGCCTAGATAGATTTTCTATACTCACCAACGCTGTTTAAACCATGATCGGATATCCACAGTTTATTTTGACCTACCCGTTCCATGAACAATACCTGTGCCACAATAAGTTCATGAGTAGGAGATTTCTTCGACAATGGCTATGATGTTTGCTTGTCCATGTAAAAAGCATTTGACGAGGGAGGCCAGACTCACCCAACTCTTGACCATACCAGAGTATATATATATACAAACAAGATAGAAACAGTATACATTTTTTTCAAAAAATATATTCTTTTCATTTAAGGTTATGTTAAGTGTTGGTCGTAGTTCAATGACATCCGTTGGTCAACCTGCTGTATTCAATGCCAATTCTCCTCCTATGGCTCCTAAAGGAGGTGTTTACGGTACTGAACAACATCAGCAACCACAGCAGCCACACCACCAACAACAACAACCTCCACAACCACAAATGACTCAATTACCATACAACAGGTGATTTAATGTTTTTTTTTTCATTTTTAGTCTGTGTTGAATATGTGTTATTTGTCTTCAGTATTTGTTATGTTCGTCACTAGGTGCTATGCTTGAAGCTATTTACGAGTTCACTTTAGCCGATAGATAAAACGCGAACGAGACAATGAACCAGAGTCCATGTAGGCTACCTTGAATCCCCTCAAGCTTGTAAAACAGAAAACTTGATGTAGCGTAGAAAGTATATTCTACAAACACCCATCAGCAATCACACAATACAATCAAGCACACACACAACTCTCGTTTTATTATTTATACATCATAGAAATGTCCTTGGGACAGTTACGAAAATAGCACACTAAAATACACAGCAACCAATCACAGCCATGGATGGATTTTCCTGGTGGGAAATGAAATCTCAAGGTCAACTGATCAGCACATGCTCGCAAACGTGAAATCCCAAAATAAGGCATTTATCAAGCGAGTTCTGTGTATCTAACATCCCCAACACACAGTTTGGTCATTCATAAGCACTACTATCTATTATGATCATAGAGATACATGAATACAAACTAGACGATCTAGAAAATTCTGACCATTTTCTATCTATACTTGAATGATTGATCACATTTCAAAAGTAAGAATTGTTTCGTATGGAAATAGAATCAGAAATTTGTACACAAAAGGAGGCTATGGCAAGTTATCAATTCAAACCTGATTATTATGTGCCCAGTTACCGATTCAACTATGAACAATACAATTTTAATCTGCTGTCTCTAACTTGGTCAATCAATCACAAGTTTAACTAGCACTGTTGACAATAATGAGTGGACAGTTAGGCTTTGAGTACAGAAATAGTGAAATATCCTTGATTGTATTGATATATCAAAACAGATATGGTTTGTTTATACCCAAACAGAACAGATCACTTCAGTTCCTTGATTATTGCCCTTCAACGCACTGAGCAATCGGAACTCTGACAGAGACATAATCAAAGAGGACATATCTTCTGTCTTCATCAGGCCACTTAATTCATATTTAACTGATGAGTATGGTTTATGATAAAGAACTCTCAAATTATTCAGGAATTGTTGACTGTTTACAACCAAATGACATCCGTTTTAGTACTGATTTTATTGAACGATAAGTAACTGTGATTGTTGTAAGAAAGAATCACTAGTTGGGTTGAACACTTGGAGAGAAATAGTCATTATTATGATTTTTAAGAGGAGATACTAATATGTTGCTTTGCTTAAGCAAAAAATAACAATGATCGACAGATAGTTAGTGTTTTAAACTTGAGATCCGCGATTGAAATCACGTACTGTATTGCCCACCTACGTTTCCGATTATTGAGCAGTGTACTTATATGGCTAGTACTATTGGTCAATACATTGATCAATAAACCACAACTCCAAGTCTTATTACTTCATTGTCCCTTGAGCTCCTTCTAACACAGTGTTAGGATATTCACAAAATATCCTAAGAGTACTATTTTTGAAAGTAAAATCCTATTGGTCGATTTCTGTTGGTTAAAATTATGGTCGTTTTAACTGTCAAAGTCAAATACCTCAATGTTGTCTCTTATCGGTCATCCGGACTGTCAATGTCATTTCAAATGTTACTTCCTATTGGTTGTCCTAAACTGTCAGTCACAGACTTTGATGCTCTTTCCTATTCGACCTAAATGTATAAATACGCACTATCTGTAAGACTTCATGTTTTCCGTTCCTTCCTGCCTACCTCTCTTCTGTACTCGACGCACTAAATAACTTCATCCAACGGTGTTGCGTTCTGATATATAGGAGATTTGGGGAATAATACTTGGGTCGTATTGGAATATTTGAATTCGGACGTCGGTAGGATTCGAATAGCTACGCAGCAGCATTATAACACACAGTAGTCAATTAAAAGGGGTAGATAGGAAGTAGATTAGTTTTTCCTGATCATAGCTGCTACCTTGATATGTGGTGGTTGGAGCTTGCCTGTCGTAATAACACAACCCGAGCTATATTGACTGGAACATATGTTTATTTAGGTCATACCATGCTAGGCAGGTCGATTGGTGAACAATATGACTAAAAGCAGCAACTTAGGGTCTGGACCTTCTACTAGGAGACACGTTTGTTGACTTAGAATACACCGATGACATTGTCCTACCTGGTAAAGGCGCTGACGATATGCAGAGTCTTTTGACTATTCTACGCAACAATACAAGCATGTTCGGGATGTGATCCTTACCGTCGAAATGCAAAATGTTACTTGCGTCGGCACCTGATATGCAAAAGGTAGCGAAAAATTCACAATTAAATCAAATTAGAAAATGTAAATTTAAAAAATATGATTGACTTTAATGTCGTTCTACGCATACATGGCCAGTAAGAGTAGGGGATATTCGTAGGCTATTAGTATTCGATCATCGTTTACCGTGAGACAATCAAGTAAGCTATGCTGTTGTTTGGAAACGGGTGCTAAGAAAGAATGGCAAATCAATTGATGAAGTGGTAAATCTTCATCATTTGAGATGGTTGGGACATGTATTACATATGCCCTACCGCTTAGATGAGCTATGATCTATAGTGTAGGAGTAGGTTGTAAGAGAGCTGTGGGCGGCCAGACCAAAACATGGCAGAAATCCATGAAGTCACTGACAAGTGGACTGAGCCATATTAGTAGGCTACGTGGTTGGGGTCCGCGAGACGAATTTCACCAATGGTTAGAGACCTTGAATGACATGGCTCAAAGTTGTTTGCAATGGCGCAGGTGCATCCATTTTTTGTCTTCTCTCCCATTCTAATCTGAATTCCTCATCACATTTATGTTGCTCTTTTTAAGTTTATTTCACTGAATTAAACTTTGTTAATAATTTCTTCGAACTATGATCTTCGCCATTATCTCTAATACTTTTACTACCTGTACTGCTATGGCATTGAAATTGACAATTGTATCTGTTTTTGTGCTAATGTGCAATGTCAACTTGAACTGATGTACAAACATGAGAAGTTCTACGATATAGCTGACTGACTGATTGACGTTCTACTTATATTGTATTTCTATTTTGAAAATAATTCCCCACATACAATCAATTTTATAAAACTTTCTAATATTTTTCTGTCTGTTGGTATGTACATTGTAGATTTATTCAACCAATGGAACGGTGTGATGCTTTAATTACTGATCTCCTAACTGATTTACAACCAGATCCATGGCCTGTACCACAAGGTAAACGTCCATTACGTTCAGTTGGTACAGCGTTAAGTATTGCGATTGGTCTGTTGGAAGCTGCTTATCCTAATACTGGTGCACGTGTTATGCTATTTCTTGGTGGTCCATGTACACAAGGTCCTGGTATGGTTGTGGATGATGATTTAAAAAATATTATACGTTCACATCATGATATGGAAAAAGATAATTGTAAATATATGCGAAGAGCAATGAAAGTATGTTGTTGTTGTGGTTATTTCTCTTCATAAGATTTTGTTTCACTCTTTCAGTATTGATTGAAGATGTTCATAAGTTATTAGTATTTGATCATAGATGTTTAATAAGCATTGCTCGTATATCCTGAGACGACTGAGTAAGCAATGCGGTCGTTAGGAAACGAGTTCCAGTTAAGGATGGCAAATCAGTAAATCAAGTAGTGAAACTTCATCAGTTGAGGTGGTTGAGACATGTGTTACGTATGCCTAACAACTGACTGCCGCGATGAGCTATGTTTTGCAGTGTAGGAGTAGGCTGGAATAAAGCTAGGGTCGGCCAGACCAAATCATGGAAGAAATCCATGAAGTCATTGACTAGTGGACTGAGCCATGTCGGTAATTGTCGACTACCTGGTTGGGGTCCGCGAGATGATAATAATAGATGGTTAGACACCCTGAATGACATGGCTCAAAACCGTTTGCAATGGCGCAGGTGCATTTATGCTTTGTGTTCTCTCAAATCCTAATCTCCTGGATTCTTCAACCCCTCTAGTTTTGACTTTCTAAACTTTCCTCATTGAATCATACTTCTTGAATAATATCTTCTAATCCTAACCTCTTCGACTACTTCTAATACCTTCATTACTACCTCTTCTACTATTGGCTTTGAATTGACAATTATATCTCTGTGCTGATGTGGTATGGCGACATGAACTGATGTACTTACGTACGAAGTTCTACGTTGCATCTGACTGAATACCCCTTCCTTCGTTGTGAGATGGCAGCATTGTTGCAGATGCTGGTTGTCTAAGGGAAACACAGTACTACTGTTACACCCCTCTCCACAGTCAGCAGTAC
>CALYCR020001325.1:0-10295 GCA_944470395.2 Schistosoma turkestanicum
TTATGTCATCCGCAACCAATGAATCTCTTGGTAGAAGGTCTATTCCTGAAAATTCAAACGAAGATAATGTTATATATAGGAGCATGTCTATGACAAAGTTAAACAAGAACGGATAAAGTGGACATCCTTGACGGATACCACTTGAAGTAAAGAATTCCGATGACAGTTCGCCAATAGCTCTGTAGGGTTTGAGTACAGAGCTTGTATAAGGTTAATGTACTTCTTTGGTACACCTTTTAATGACAGACACTGCCACAGAACCTCACGATTCACAGAGTCGAATGCAGCCTTTATGTCCAAGAAGACAACTACTGTCGGACGCTTACATGTGTGTCTGTATTTCAGGACCAGTCGTAGTGTAAAAATGTGGTCTATGGAGCCTCATTTACGCATTATCAATATAGGTGGATACTTACTTACTTACTTTCGCCTGTTACCCCCAATGGAGCATAGGCCGCCCACCAGTTTTCTCCAACCAACTCTGTCCTGGGCTTCCCTCTCCAGTTCTGTCCAATCTTTGTTCATTCCTCTCATATCTTTCTCTATTTCTCGGCGTAGTGTGTTCCTTGGCCTTCCTCTTTTCCTTTTGCCTTGAGGGTTCCATGTGAGGGCTTGTCTAGTGACGCAGTTGGGTGCTTTTCGTAGTGTATGTCCTATCCATTTCCACCGCTTCTTCCTGATTTCCTCCTCCATTGGAATCTGACTTGTTCTCTCCCACAGTTCGTTGTTGCTGATGGTGTCTGGCCAACGAATACGAAGTATTTTGCCTATACAACTGTTAATAAACACTTGTATCTTCTGGATGATGGCTTTGGTAGTTCTCCATGTTTCCGCTCCATACAGTAGAACTGTCTTGACATTTGTATTGAAGATCCTGATTTTGGTTTTGTTTGAAAGTTGTTTGGAGTTCCAGATATTTTTCAACTGTAGAAATGCAGCCCTTGCTTTGCCAATCCGCGCCCTCACATCTGCGTCCGATCCACCTCTCTCGTCGATGATGCTGCCAAGATATGTGAAGGTGTTAACGTCCTCCAAGGTATCTCCATCAAGCGTGATTCGGTTGGTGCATGTTGTGTTGCATCGGAGAATTTTGCTTTTTCCTTTATGTATGTTGAGACCTACTGCTGCAGAGGCTGCTGCTACACTGGTCGTCTTCTCTTGCATTTGTTGTTGAGTGTGCGATAGAAGAGCCAGGTCATCTGCGAAGTCCAGATCGTCCAGCTGCGTCCTAACTGTCCAGTTGATACCGTGCTTCCCTCCAGATGTTGACGTCTTCATAATCCAGTCGATGACCAGGAGAAAGAGAAAGGGTGAGAGTAAGCAACCTTGCCTGACACCGGTCTTCACCTCAAAAGAGTCTGTCAGCTGACCTCCGTGTACGATTTTGCAGTTGAATCCATCATAAGAATTCCGTATGATGTTGACTATTTTCTCAGGCACACCGTAGTGTCGAAGAAGCCTCCACAGTGTTTTCCTATCCACGCTATCGAATGCTTTCTCGTAGTCGATGAAGTTGATGTAGAGTGGTGAGTTCCATTCAATTGATTGTTCCACAATGATCCGTAATGTAGCAATTTGGTCAGTACACGATCGATCCTTACGAAATCCAGCCTGTTGATCTCGAAGTTGGGCGTCTACGAAGTCCTTCATTCTGTTTAACAATACCCTGTTGAAGACTTTGCCTGGTATTGAAAGAAGAGTGATGCCTCTGTAGTTTTCACACTTGCTGAGATCGCCTTTCTTTGGTATTTTGATGAGGTATCCTTCTTTCCAATCTGATGGTACTTGTTCCTCATCCCAAATCTTCTTGAAGAGAATGTGAAATATTTTCGCAGTTGCTTCCACATCTGCTTTCATTGCCTCTGCTGGAATGTTGTCTGGTCCTGCTGCTTTGCCGCTCTTGATTTGTCTGATGGCTATACTGATCTCCTCAATCGTAGGTGCGCCAATATTAATTGGGAGGTCCGTGGATGCTGCTTCGATGTTGGGTGGGTTCAGTGGAGCTGGTCGATTCAACAGTTCCTTAAAGTGCTCCACCCACCTATTTCGCTGTTCGTCAGTGTTGCTGATTATTTTCCCTTCCTTGCTTTTCACTGGTCGTTCTGGTTTACGATAGTTTCCGGCGAGCTTCTTTGTAGTTTCGTACAATTGTCTCAAGTTTCCTTCTCTTGCAGCTTTTTCCGCCGTCATTGCTAGATAATCCACATATTTTCGTTTGTCAGCTCTGATGCTCTTCTTCACTTCCCTGTTTGCTTCTGTATACTCGGCTTGCGCCTTAACTTTCTCTGCTCTTGTTCGGCTGACATTCACTGCTGCCTTCTTGTTCCTCCTTTCTTGAATTTTTTCAAGAGTACCAACAGAGATCCATTCCTTGTGATGGTGCTTCTTGCGACCAAGGACCTCCTGACATGTTGAAGTGATTGCCTCCTTAATCCCTTTCCAATTGTTCTCCAGTGTTGCTTCCTCTCCATTGAGTAGATCCTGAAAGGCCTGGAACCTATTGGTGAGGGCTATCTTGAATTCGTTGAGTTTTACGGTATCCCGAAGAAAGGCCGTATTAAACTTCTGTGATGTTGTCTGCCCCGCTGTCAAGTGCTTCTTTAGCTTCAATCTCATTTTGGCGATCAGCAAGTGGTGATCTGAAGCTATATCAGCTCCTCTCTTGGTTCTCACATCCTCCATGGTCCTTCTGAACTTTTTGTTGATACAGATATGGTCAATTTGGTTTTGAGTAGTGTGGTCCGGTGAAATCCATGTGGCTTTGTGAATGCGTTTGTGTGGGAATATTGTGCCACCGATGACCAGTTTGTTGAAGGCACATAGGTTTGCAAATCTCTCACCGTTTTCGTTCCTTTCTCCCAGTCCATGTCGTCCCATGATGTCTTCATATCCAGTGTTGTCCATTCCAACCTTGGCATTCAGGTCTCCCATCAGAATCGTCAAATCCTTTGGTGAACATTTATCGACGACTGACTGCAGCCTTTCGTAGAATTGATCTTTAACGTCGTCATTGTAGTCATTGGTAGGTGCATAACATTGGATGACGTTCATTGTAATGTCCTCTTTCTTTGTTTTGAAGGATGCTTTAATGATCCTGGGTCCATGAGATTCCCATCCTATCAGTGCCTTTTGTGCATGTTTGGACAGCATCAGTGCAACTCCTTGTGTATGTGAAGCGTTTTCCTCTTCATGACCAGAGTATAACAGCAGTTCCCCTGAAGCTAGCCTCAGTTGTCCTACCTGTGTCCAATGTGTTTCACTGATGCCGAGCACCTCGAGGTTGTATCTTTTCATTTCTGCCGAAACTTGAAATAGTCTTCCAGTCTCCCACAATGTACGAACGTTCCATGTACCTAAAAAAATGGTTGCTCTGGTTGTCAGAAGAGGCATCGGCCCCGTGACTTCCGAGGGGACTCGGCTTTCATCACGAGACGTCATAATTCTTCTTCCAACTCCCAGGGCAGAGTTAAAATGGTTTGAATTATTTTTTCTGGTTAGCGTTTTTTTGGCAAGTTAGATTTCAACGGAATGGGGCCGCCAACCCCATGTCCAACCCTCCTCCTTTATCCGGGCTTGGGACCGGCAGTAGCCCCTAAGGTTCTACTGGCGGAGTTATATAGGTGGATAGAGTTAGTGGAATCCATTGTACCTGTAATCGCGTACTTAGTTACTCCTGTTACATATAATGGAGCAAAGGTCACAGACCATCATTCTCCCTTGAATTCTTTCATGGGACCCCTTTTCGGTTCTACCCAATAGCCGTTCATTATTTTCATAATTGTCTACAATTTTCAGCGTATTGTGTTCTTTAATCTCTAATTTTTTCCTTTAATCTTGAGTATTCCAAGCTAGAGCCTGCCTTGTGATACAGCTGAATGTCTTCTTTAATGTGAGACCCATCCACCTCTAACGCTTTTTCCCAATTTATTCTTCATTCTGAATCTAGGTTGTTATCTCCCATAGTAGGTTGTTGCTGATAGTGTCCGGTAAACGGAACCACTGTATCTTGAGTAGACAATTGTTAATAAACACTTGTATCTTGTGCATGACGGGTTTCGTGTTTCTCCAAGTCACCGCTGCATATACACAAATGTCTTGACGTTTGCATTGAAAATTTATCAATATGATGGACTGTTGTTTTGAGTAACTGAAGTTCTTGAGTTGTAGAAAGTTTGCTCTTTTGTTTTTCTAATCCATGTCTTCACATCTGCATAAGATTCCCCTTGCTTATCGATGATTCTGTTCAGTTTCCACATCATTCCAAGCTTCCCCATCATCTGTGATTTGGTTGATGAGTGTTGTGTTGACTGGCTTACTTTTTGCTGTGTATATGTTGAGACCTACTGATGCAGAGTCTGTTGCTACATTGGTCGTCATCTCCTCCATTTTTTGTTGTGTATTGCTACCTTGACTCAGTAGCTAAATGAATAACGCGATTTCGTTTAACGTGTAAGTTACTAAGTTTCAGTCACGGTGTGAATATCAATTCTGAGATGCATGTACATTCAGCTGAAGAGTCACATGTCGAACGAAACTCACATTCTGGATTACATTGGTAGATACTCGGATGCTTTTAAATCACTGAAGTGTCTATATGATGCGTTAAAATGAACCAATCTTTTGCAATCAAAAATAGTTTTCTTATCGACGATATTCATTATCTTAACCTACTTAAATGTATCCAAATATTATTCAATTTAAAAGTCTATGATGACGAATCATGCAATTTATCAAACGCTCAATCAGTCATTGTTAGACGACCTTTTAAAAATTGGAAACACTGAATAGCCGTTTCTTTCTGGTATGGGACTCATCAGTAATGCGCATCCACAACTCCTACTACTCACATAATTCGAACACATGAATTTCGTTCTTGTGCGCGAATGTCTAAACTCTGGACCAATGAACCGGCATACGACAGTGCTATTATCTAACTCTGACCAATCCAGGCATATCGCACAACCTCACACATTTGTCTTCGGTAATTATTGCCTACACCTGACAGCGGTGAACTCCACTGGTCACATATTCTCACTAGAACTCCGAGAATTTCCTCACGAAGCTAGTCACCAGTGAACACATTTTACGATTTTTTCAATTAGAGTTATGGAGATTAGTTTCTTGTTTTTACACATTTGAAATCGTCAATCAATCTTTGTTAGACCAAACAATATTTACCTTCGGACCACTGGACCGGCATCCAACGGTGTTAATGTTCGCTCAAAATACCGAAGGTCCTGGGTTCGAATCCTGTGAGGAGAAGGAGTCGTGGATGCCCACTGCCACTGATGAGTCCCATACCAGGACGAAACGGCCGTCCATTGTTTCCAGGTTTCTAATGGTGGTCTAACAATGATTGATTGATGATTTCAAATGTGTAAAAAACACAAACCTCCAAAACTCTGCCCTAAAATATTTACCTTGTTGCCCTGTTTCTGGTAGTACGTGTAGATGAGGAATTTAAAAACATGGTTTGTTTTATGAGTAACATTTTTAAATTGGTTGTCATGGTGTAGCTGAATGAGCGCTATCCCGTCTAAACAGTTTGTTGAGATTCAATCTAAAGCAGATTGTCTATTTCTTGTTAAATACAAAATCTGAATATTGAACTAATCAAGCAAGATATTTACATTGCAAATAGTATTGGAGACCTTTTCAATAAATCGTATCACTTGAATTATTTTCTTAGTTACCGTTTTCTTAAGTGAGTTTGTTCTCTACAGGATGTGGTTGCTGTCTACATGCTCAACCTTCCTCTTTTATCGAGGGCTTGGGACCACCAGCATTAACCTCAGAGGAGCTGTCAAACTCTCGTGCCGCCTAACTGTACACATACTACAAGTAAAAATTTTAAACCCATGGTATGATGAATGAATGAAGTGCAAGCTTTATAAAGATGTCAACTTTTTAAGCACTTAAAGTGAAACACCTAGGTCTGTTAATATTTTATGTCAAAGTGGTTTTGGACACAATATTAAGCAGTGTTGGTTCCTAGATTAAATCTCTGAAAGTATAATGGTAAACTAATGTGACTTCATTTCATCATTGATAATAGCATTAATGTCAATTATCACATGCATGGTTAGTTTCATAAAAAAGCTATGTTCAGTTGTCAATTTTAATCCTGTGGAAAAAAAAGATGAATACTAATTTTGGATGTTGTGTAGAAGTGTATTCTGTCATTACGAAAGTGCATTGAATACTTACTCTCAGATAATCAATATTATTCCCCAGTTGAAAGGAATTATATGAGAATATTCTAGTGCTATGATTTCTTTCATTGTAGAAATAAACTACTAAGTTGGAATTCCTCAGCAGTCCTCACTCACGACTACTGCACCTCGCAGGATTCCAACCCAGGATCTCCGGCATTGTGCGCGAACGCCTAACCATCGGACCACTGACCCGGTATCTAACGGTGTTAATGTCTAACTTGATCAGTTCACGCAGTTGCGCAACCTCATACACAGTCTTCGGTAGTTACTGTCTACACCCAAACAGTTTGAAATTCACTGATCATGTCTTCCCACTAGAACTCAGAGAAGATTCCTCACGAATCTAGTCACTAGTGAGCACAGGTAATTTGCATTACAGGGTTGTGAAGATTGTTAAGTTACACATTTTTGAAATCATGTGCTTCCAGGTTTCTAATGGTGGTCTTACATTGATCGATTCATTGTTTCAAAAGTGTGTAACTTAACAATCTTCACAACCCCGTAGTGTAAATTGGAATTAGCATTAAACATTAAACCGTAAAAGGGAAGAAAATAATTTCAGTTTCATTATCATTGTACAGACTTACAACAAAACCTGGTAAGTTTGCAAGAAATTGGGTTTAATTCAAATTTTAGAACATTGAAGCTCCTATATTCCTGAAATATTTAATATTTTAACCAAACAAAGGGAACAAGTCTATAAATAACTGAAAGTTAGTATTTAGTGAACTATGCTAAAAGCCAGATCCCAAGCCCTAATAAAGAAGGAGAGCTGCGAATATGGTTGTCGACCACATCCTGTAAAAATTTAACTCACTAAAAACACGCTAATCAGGAAAAATAATACGCTGGTCGGTGGCCTATATTTCATTAAGTTGTAACAGACCTAGGTAAGTAAGTAAGTAAGTAAGTGAGTAGGTAAGTAAGTAAGTAAGTGCATAAGTAAGTAGGTAAGTAAGTGCATAAGTAAGTAAGTGCATAAGTAAGTAAGTGCATAAGTAAGTAAGTGCATAAGTAAGTAAGTAAGTAAGTGAGTAAGTAAGTAAGTAAGTGAGTAAGTAAGTAAGTAAGTGAGTAAGTAAGTAAGTAAGTGATAAGTAAGTAAGTAAGTAAGTAAGTAAGTAAGTGAGTAAGTAAGTAAGTAAGTAAGTAAGTGAGTGAGTAAGTAAGTAAGTAAGTAATTAAGTAAGTAAGTGAGTAAGTAAGTGAGTGAGTAAGTAAGTAAGTAGGTAAGTGAGTAAGTAAGTAAGTAAGTAAGTAAGTAAGTAAGTGAGTAAGTAAGTGAGTGAGTAAGTAAGTGAGTAAGTAGGTAATTAAGTAAGTAAGTAAGTAAGTAAGTAAGTAAGTAAGTAAGTAAGTGAGTAAGTAGGTAATTAAGTAAGTAAGTAAGTAAGTAAGTAAGTAAGTAAGTGCATAAGTAAGTAAGTAAGTAATTAAGTAAGTGAGTAAGTAAGTAAGTAAGTAAGTAAGTAATTAAGTAAGTAAGTAAGTGAGTAAGTGCATAAGTGCATAAGTAAGTAAGTAAGTAAGTAAGTGAGTAAGTAAGTAAGTAAGTGCATAAGTGCATAAGTAAGTAAGTAAGTAAGTAAGTAAGTAAGTAAGTGAGTGAGTAAGTAAGTGAGTAAGTAAGTAAGTGAGTAAGTGCTTAAGTAAGTAAGTAAGTAAGTAAGTGCATAAGTAAGTAAGTAAGTAATTAAGTAAGTAAGTGAGTAAGTGCATAAGTAAGTAAGTAAGTAAGTAAAGTAGATGCTTATAACTCTAACTTTATAATGATTAAAATGCTTTAATTTGATTTTTTTTAAACGTTTCAATTTATGACGACAAATTTGCAAATAAACTGATTGACTTTCAATGTGATCAATCATTTTAGAAAGAAAAAATTTACTTTGCATCAATTTCAAAACGGAAATGTAAAGTTTCTTTCAGTTTCTGTGTAAAAAGCTCAAATTAACTATGATATAGCATGACTAAATATTTATAATCAAAAATGAATGAAATATGTAATAAGCAAAGTAAACAACGCCCGTACGTACTGAAACAAAAAAACAACCAAGATTGAGACTATAAATCGTTCAATGTTAGATCACCATTAGAAACCTGGAAGCACTGAAAGACGGCCGTTTCGTCCTTGTATGGGACTCATCAGCAGTGCGCATCCACAAATCCTGTGCCCCGCAGGATCCGAACCTAGGACCTACAATCTTGTGCGTGAACGCCTAACCCTTGGACCACCGAGCCGGTATCTAACGGTGAAGCGAAGGTAATTGGAGAAGATGAGTGAGGCAATCAAATGTTAAGAGGCAATTGGACAATAATAAACTAGACATGTACTAAGCAAAGTAAACGATGCACATACTCACTCAACCAAAATTATAAACAAAAAATTGACAAGGGGTTAAAAGACGTATGAATAAACACTTCAAAGGCGCAGATGGTTTAGTTTGTCTAAAAGCTAGGACAAGTCATATTGGTTCTACATACTATTGCACACACACTACACGGCAATTATACGCTAAATCTGATCATGCTTGATAAAGTTTCGGTACTTAATAGTGATTGAGCTTTGTGTACTGCGCAGCATTTCGCTATGTCCTACGGATGCGAAACATGGCCGTTAAGAGTACAGGACATTCGTAGGTTACTAGTCTTCCATCATAGGTGTATCCGAAGCATTGCTCGTGTATCCTGGGACGATCGGTTAAGCAATGCTATCGTTAGGAAACGAGTTCTAGGTAAGGATGGCAAATCAACAGATGAAGTAATGAAACTTCATCAGCTGAGGTGGTTGGAACATGTGTTACGTATGGCTAACCACCGTCTGCCTCAACGAGCAACGTTTTGTGGTATAGGAGTAGGTTGGGAGAAAGTTAGGGGTGGCCAAACCAAAACATGGCACAAATCCATGAAGTCAGTGACAAGCCGACTGAGTCATGTTGGTAGATGTAGACTACCTGGTTGGGGTCCGCGAGAAGAAAGTCACCAATGGTTAGAGACCTTAAACGACATGGCTCAGAATCGTTTGCAATGGCACAGGTGCATCCCTTGTTAGTTTCCTTTCTAATTCTAGCATTCTGAATTACTCATAATCTCTCTCTTTCTCCTTCTCAATTTATCTCACTGAATTATACTTCTCGAATCATAACTTTGCTCCCTAATCTTCTCCATTACTGCTAATACTTCTACTATATCTATCACTGTTGGATTTCAATTGACAGTTACGTCTCTGTACTGAGGTGGTATGGTGACCTGAACTGATGTACATATGTACGAAGTTCTGTGTTGTATCTGTCTGTCTGTCTGAGCTTTGTTTTGATAATTACTTATTCAAATTATAGCACAATCGATGATGCACTGTACTATTAAATCAATGTTATTGAATAATTTTCGTCATACCTTAATTCTTCACAAGTAATTTCAAGGGAGTTAAGGATTACTAGAACTATACTGTAGCCCCTAATTCAAGATGAACAATACTTTATCGTCAATAAGATAAGATGGATAAAGTTTTTCATTCTTTTACAAATTATCCTACATATTATGGATGTTTGTGGATGTTTGATCGATAAAAATGATTATAAAACTTCAATAACAGTATAATATCGAAATCATGGCTCGATCATTGTTAGACTACCATTAAAAGAGCTGGACGGCAGTTTCATTCTAGTATGTGATCATCATATTAGTTACCTTTGACTAGGTTTGTGAAGAAATTCTTAGGGTTCCAGTGAGAAGCTATGACGAGTGGAGTTTAACTCTGTCGAGTATAGGCAGTCAACTAGCGAAGGAAATTGGTGAGATTGCACAATATCATGGACTGATTCAAGTTCGACATTATCACTAGTGGATGCCAACTCACTAGTTCACAGGTTAGACGCTCGCACGCAAAAGCGAAGGCCCAGGGTCCAGGCCCCGTGAGTGGGAGTCATAGATGCGCATAGTTGATAAGCTCCATACTAAGAAGATGTTAGGATATTCATCCAATATCCTAAGAGAATTATTGGTTCATTCCTACTGGTCAAATTTATGGTCGTCCTAGATATCAATGTCACGTGCCCCAATGTTGTTTCTTATTGGTTGTCC
>CALYCR020001326.1:0-10268 GCA_944470395.2 Schistosoma turkestanicum
GTGCTGTTTCCGATGTGATTAATAAGGAAATTTTACATCTGATTCGCGGGACATTTCTGTGTCAAGAGTGCAGAAATCTGGGATGTTCAGCTTGTATACATGTGAAAGTTCAAAAGGCGGCAAAAATACTTAGTCGAGCAGTCATATGGGCAGCTACGTCAAAATTGAAACTAAGCTCTGAACAACGTAGTCGAGCCCTAAACTGGCCCATAAATCAATGGGTTTCTGATACGAGTAATGGTCCTCAGTCTCTTACTGAGGAAGAAGTTATAAAAAAGTTGAATTCTAGTTTGAAGTGTGGAATATTTAGTTCGGGTGACAACATAATATATGACCAGACGCTGGAGGGTATTTCCAAGCTTGAAGAAATTCTCAATAGTCAGTCGAAAAATAACAGTTCTTTTAAAAATGTTCCAGATTTTATTTACGGTGGAACTTTTTATCTTTGTCTATTTTCCAGTGCAACCATGTCATCTACTCCTTATATACCTCCTGAAATGTCACCTATATTGTGGCCGTTTTCTGCCATCCTTTTGGATAAAACCAATGACACCTGTCTTGATGATCATACAAAGAAAATGATACAAAAGATACAGACAATAAGTAACAAAGTGGATCCTATGAGAGACAACGACGGTCTAGTTACTGTAATAAATCAGTGTGTACCGCATGGAGTCGGTTCATCTGTTGAAGTGTTTCCGAAACAAGAGTATTTGTCCTCAGCTTATGAAAGTATAAGGCCGGGAGTATGGTATATTGATAATGTGAATAGGTGGATTGATGAAATTCAGCAAAACGAGCCTGACATTGATGTTGATTTTGAGACTACTAGTCAAACAAGCGGAATATCTAATAAAATAAAGCTCCAGTTTCCATGGGACCATTTTGATGCTTGCTGGTCAAGAACTTTACTTAAGCCATCTCAAGAACAAGTGCCTCTTAATTTTCAAAGATCGCTATATCGTAATATATTTTTATATATTTCCTCTGTACAGTTATTTTTCGAGAATTCCCACAAGTAAACAGACTTATTTGTATCCCACTGACTATCTTATTTATTTTATTCGAAAATAGTTTACAAAACACCTTAGTGTATTTACTGATGAGTAGAACACTTGTCACAGGGTATATAAAGGATGCGAGTTATTCATTTACTGCTGAACACCTTTAACGATAATATTTTTATTAGAAATATATCACTTTTGATAACATTTAATCTCTCAAGCGCTTTAAATTTAAGGCATCAGGTATCTTGGGTTTTAGATTTCCCGCCTGTCGGTATCATTATCAGCCTTATATTTCCAGGTTAATTAGGAGCTAATGTTTTTAAGCATACCAGATATCTTCCTGTGATCTCAGACCATACAAAAGCAAAGAAAGCAAGGTCAACAAAACACAACTCATCGAAACCGATGAAAATATGTATACAAATAGTTGGAGAGGAAGACAATATCGGGTTTAAGGTACTCAGATATAAATAAGCATAATTAATCAATGTAACTGGCTCATAAACTTGAAATAAAATGATATTTAATATTCTGTATGATATAAAAGTAAATAAATACGATTAGTTAAAACAGATTTTAGTTTTATTTGTACAACCTTCTGAAATATTGGTTCAAACTATTTCCAGTATCGTGAGTAAAATGTTCAAGTGAATTAATCAGGCGTTAATCGACTTCACACGTCTCAGTTTGCATTCCTTCACTTTGTCTTCTACCTATTTAGGTTACAATTGACGTTTCACAACTGAATAAACTGTCTTTTGCCATCTAAAAATTTTAAAATTAACGACTTATTAAAGGTTCAGAGTCCTGTTTTGTCCCCTGATCTTACAAGTTGAAAACATGCGCCTTACTTATGAGTTCGTCACAAGTAAGTAACAACTGTAAACATCAATTGTTCAACATGGTTTTCTTCTTGAAGTGCTTGACATTTTTATTCAGATGTCAGGACATTAATTTATGACAAAGTAGTCTAGGACAAACAATGCCGTCAAGTACACGGGTATTGGTATATTAATTTGGAATCCATAATGGGGCAATGATTAGTTAGGACCGACTAAAAGCTCAGTATACTGTATAGAATAATTCCAAGCACCTGTAGTACATTATTACATAACTGTTACGAATCCCCGAAATAGCTCAATCTTTTATCTGTTTAAAGTAAACGTCCTAATAAGAAAAGTTTTAATTGCGTTTTGAGCTTCGGTTTTATACACCCTGAAAAGTTTTATTAGATTATGAATCGTTCGCTAACTTCTTACAACACCCATCATATAAACTGAGACCGTTAGATCAACCCATTTGTCTTAAAAATTCAAATGAGTTTTGAACCACCTATCAGATGGATTTCCTATTTAAATACAACTTGATGAGTTGGGAAATTTACTTATGCCCTAGATTATTTAACTAATCAGTCTTGCTTGTCTACTCGGATGTTTTTATCTACATTTATTTGTTAACAAAGGGAATTAAACTTACTTACCTCTTCCCATGAATATGTCTGTATGGGGAACTCTGAAATGTATGATTTTCACGTTTTTTTTAACTTATCCCGTAGGTTAGAACTATATCAGTCCCAGAAAAATCTTAAGTTGATGATCGACAAACAGTCTTAATCTGTTTTTAATATATTTATGTCCTCAAGAAGATATCTCACTGAAAATAGGCTTACTAGATAACGAGGAGAATAAAATGTGAAAATCATTTCAGTCGTGGTACTCCTGGTTGTTTCCACTCATAGTGAGGAAATATCAAACAATGCGCAAAAACCCACAACCATTTATTTCATTTAAAATGTCATTTTTGTTCGCAGACATTTTTATTGTCATTGCAAGTTTATTAGGTATGTATTTTTTATCCTGTTAACTAAAAAATGAATCTTTTTATTGTTTATTTACTTGATTAATAAGATTTTTGGATTATATTGATATGTGATTTACTTCAGTTTGTATTAGATTCAGTACATTTGAACTTCGAACGCCTCAAAGAAATCCCAAATATTATATACTCTCGGTAATTCCTGTGCAAACCGAGCGATATTTACTGAATGTTTGTAAAAGTATCAAGCAATTGAGCAGACAATTACTCTAATATTTTCACGTTCTCAATGTTTTCGAAAGAATAGACTCATGTCTAAGGTCATGAATTATTGTATTTATGTGATTAACTAAAGTTAGTATCACTGAGATAAATAAAACAATTACACAGTTTTGTTCAAATCAAGTTATCTTTCCACTAGCACAGCCCTACAAAATCTTTGTTTGATTACAAGAAACCCTAATCGATTTTCAAAACATACTCTACAACTGATTCTCGTCGTTTACATCACGAAACGGTCTTATATCTCTCTGGAGATTTAATCACATTCTTTCATATAGAAATATCTAGTAGGAGGTAAAAAGCAAACCAAACCTTACTGTTGTTAAAATTCTTCAATAATTTCTGTTTTTTTTTACCTAAAATGAGTTCCATGAAATCAATATTTATATTTAATTACTCTTTTTATGCATTAAGTTGATTCAAATAATTATGTAATTATTTATAATTTTAAGCTCTAGAAATCTCATATGCTAGCAAATGTTAATGTGATTTCAGATCACGTTAAAAAGTCAACTATTAATAATCCTTCTGAATAGCTATTACTACAAACAGTGTAAACGCTGATATTTCATTCTTAGCATAGATAAGTAAATTGGAGATACTAATCATGTTTTTTTAAATATTCCTACTTATTCATCACACCTTAGTATAACATTTTCTCTTGAATGGTAATTTTATGAAAAACCACTCCCTTGAGTAGCCTCTGCAGCAATAGGTCTCAGCATACATAAAGGAAACACCATTTGTCAACCAAATCACACTTAACAGTGAAGGTTTTGGAGATTTGGTAACGTTTACATATCTGGACAGCACGGTTGATAAACAAGGTGCATCTAATGTAGATGTAAAAGCACGGACTGACACAGCAAGGCTGGCATTTCTACAACTGAACAACGTTTGTAACTTTGGACAACTATCAACCAACACAAAATTCACGATTTTCAATTAAACGTCAAGACGGTTCTGTTGTATGAAGTGGAAAATTGGAGATCTATGAAAGATATCATAAACAAGATACAAGTGTTTACTAACAGTAGTTTATACAATATGATGAGGATCCATCGATCAGGCACCATCAGCAACAACCTACTATGAGAGAGAACAAAGCAGATTCTAGATGAAGAAAAAGTGCTGGACTACAACACATTGCGAAAATCTCCCAGCTGCATTACGAGGCAAGCCGCAACTTGGAAGCTTCAAAGCTATAGGAAGAGTAGTAGATCAAGGAACATAGTGCGCTGAGAATTGGAGGCTGACACGAAAAGAATCAATAGCAGTCGGTAAGAACCGGAAAAGAGGGCCCAGGACGGAGTTAGTTGGAGAATGCTGGTCGTTGGCCAATGTTTCATTCGGGGTAACAGGCGTAAGTTAGTAAGTAAGTAAGTACTTTCTTGACTAATCGATAACTACACAGATTTATAGTTCCTATGATTGCAATTTTGAACATTGTTCCGTGTAATGTAGTTTGGGAGTTTTTTCAATAAATTTTTTTTTGATCGATGAAGGATAAAATAATATGATAAATAGTACAGCTGTAGATACATAGTATTACCTTTATTTTATTCAAATGCTTTATGATCTGCTT
This sequence comes from Schistosoma turkestanicum, assembly GCA_944470395.2. Taxonomy (NCBI): domain Eukaryota; kingdom Metazoa; phylum Platyhelminthes; class Trematoda; order Strigeidida; family Schistosomatidae; genus Schistosoma; species Schistosoma turkestanicum. The sequence goes on from CALYCR020001326.1 coordinate 4,690, forward strand.
ACTTTATCGTTTGGATAACCTTTGTTAAAGTTGGTAAAAATTCTTTGGACACATGCAGCTCAAAAATACTGTATACTAATTACTTCGTACTATTACATCGGCAAGAAGCAAGCTAAAATCATATAATCACTTAGAACATTTGATTTATCTTTTTTTGTTGACATACTGACTGATTCAGATGTTATTTCAATCACTAAGATCACTTCAAATTTAATTTCTGCATTTAACGCTATTTCATTCATTACAAATGTTCATTTCAAGGAAACAGTAAACTTGTTAATGGTAGAAACTACTATCTGAATGTTATTTGATCTCTGATTCAATTTTAATCTTTTATTCAGATTTCAGTAATCAGTTTACGGAAGAGAAAAGTAATAAGGTAGCCACAAGGATTTTTGTTTGTAGACTACTTCATAATTAAATTTCAACACATTTTACTTCATATTGGTGATCAATTGATTTCAACTATACATAAGATTTTGAGTAGTACTCTGATTAACTACGACCTAGAAAACTGCTTGTTTCATTATCATTGTTATTATTACTGCTCCTATTAGTAATAAGTATAATAAGTATTATATGTTAGTGAAATTCAAGTAAGAATTGAAAAGCAACTCGAGATTTGAATTTCTGAATACTTTATTAGAAAGGAAATTGGGTAGAATCCTTCGAAGAACGATTTATATCGGAATTTTTTAAACTTAGGCTCGTGTATGAATAGAGCGGAACATAAATTATTTTTTTAATTTTTGAAAGTGTGTTTGTACGATTTACAATCAATCGAAGAAGCCAAAAGATTACCTTTGCAAAATAAATACTTTCCTAGGCTCATTAAGAAGGAGTGGAATTTATGACAGTCTCTCTCCTACAAAATCAAAGAAGACTGTTGTATTAGGTAATCAGAAAAGCAAACTCTAAATACTATGAAATCACCTGACAAATGTAACCAATTAAAAAATAATATTAGGAATGATTTCAGACTATCTGTTGAGAGTTAACCTAATTAAGACCGATCAAGTAAGAGGAAGTTTTGATTACATATCAAAAAGAATTTTCGAGTCTATTTATTAGTTAGTACAATAAGTGTTGTTATATAGGTGACTATAGTTAATCAGATATTATACTAATGAACCACTTCCTTCACTTTTGCTATTGTCATAAAAGATGAATGCTCAACATAAAATATAACTGGTTATTTAACAAGTAACTGATAGAATATCCATAGTTATCACTAACCTAGTTAAAACAAGAAACTGCCAACTTGTACTTAGAAATGAATTTAATATTTCGAATATTTTTTTTAAAACAAATTCTCCATACTACTTACTAATATTTTCTTTTAACTGGTGACTAACAAATTTTAGACAAAATATCATCATAAAAAAACTATTATCGTTTCATATAGTTAACAAAACTATCATCAAAAATTACTGACAAAAAAGAGCAACATTCAAAGGAATATCACTATACAATTTATGTGTATTTATGCAAATAATATTGAACTGACTTGACATTATGTTATAGTGTTGACAACTGTTATAACAATCTAACAAAATCAATTTGAATATTACCTAGAAATATAATTTCAATCAATAATAATAATAGAAATGCATTTTGCACACTTTTGTTATGAATAGATTTGTTTTAATTATTACTTAAAGTACAATTGGAACTGGACTAAATCGGTTTTGATCTGTAAAGTTGCTAAGAATATTTTGATGACACTTATTCAATATCTAATGTAGTTGGAATTCAAAGGATTCAACAAATTTTGTTTTGTTTTATTTTGATTTGCTTTTTTCTTTGCATAGCACAATTGAAATTTGAAATAGATTTAATAGAAACTATTATCTAACCACAATAGTTACTTTTGTAATGACCATATTTATTTTTTTAAATGACAAGGCAAATACATTATTTCACTGAAGAAGAAGAAGAATAAAAACAATCCAGAGAAGGATATCTTTCTTTCATCTACTTCTTAAGCTAACACAATTGTATTGATCAGTCATTTGTTTATTGAAAATAATAGTCTACAGTAAAACAAAAAATGATTAATTGTAATAAATTCAAATGTTATCATGTCATGAATTATTTACGAAAATCAGATTATGAAAGGTAGTTATAGCTTCTATTGTACATAGATTTTTCATTTGCGTTCTTCTAGAACTGATCCTTCTGATAGTATGAAGAATTTTGAAGGACGATTCTGATAAAGTAGAATGACCAAGATTAACTAGATGTTGATTGATTGATTGATATAGTAGATTAGAAAGCCTGACATTGTAGTGTTCAAAGTAGTATTTCAAAAAAGTTCACTTTCTGTGGTCAATGTAACTTGGTTCACTAAAAAAAAGTAAACTGATTGATGCACATTAATTTTTGTCTGTAAAGGAAGCTTGTCTTCCAATTGACTACAAATCATTCTTTGAGAGAGTTTTGGATAATACATATGGAATGATCAACTGATTTGATTGGTAAACTTTATAACTGTTGCAAATCTAATCAGTTTTATAGAGGTGATGATCCACTGTTGGTGGAGATTTTTGAACACTTGAATATGTTAGAGAATGGATGAATTTATAATTCTTCAAAGATAATATGATGTTTAACATTGATTAAAAGTGAAATCATAATACATTTTAACAATTATTTCAATTCAGTAACTAAATACCGAGATAATAACAAACATTTCCTTATCCGTTGTATCAATTAACTGATATAAAGTTTCTACATGGAATGAACATTTTTTTTCTAATTTCAAATTTGAATTCTTTTCACAAAAAGACGTTTCCTTCAGTCACTTTCTTTAAGGAGTATGAAAGTTTTGTAAACAATATTGATAAAGTGAATTAGATAAACATTAAAGAGTAATGATAGGAAATGGATACTTAATAGTATCTATTAATCAGAACTTGTCACTGTTTTTAATCGCTAATCCTCTCCTCAAAGTCTTATAAATAGCTTGAAGCCAATTATGAAAATAGTTTTAACGATTTACACTAAAGTTTTTAAACTGAACCAGATGTGTGGTTGATTTACTCTTTATTTATGAACAAATAATCCCATTCAGCAATAGTCTGATCCACATCAGTTTACCCATTCATTTTAATGTTAGTTCATTGGTTATAGCATACGTTTTCTTACATAATATCCTAACACACCGTATTTGGCTTACTCACTTACATGCCTAACTAAAACTCTTCAACCAACCCTATCTTAATCTTCAGTTTTTCTCAGGTGCTGTTCATTCTTTTGATACCTACCTTTGATTTCCAACTCACTGTGTTCTTTGGTCTTCCTCTTGTCCTTTACCTTTTAGGATTCCAACTTCCAGCTTGCCTCGTGATGAATTTTGGTAGTTTCCACAATATGACATATCCACCTCCAGCGTACTTTCATAATTTCCTCTTCAGCTAAAACCTAGTTTGTTCTCTACCACAGTAGGTTGTTACTAATGATATCTGGGGTATGTTTATGAATACCTGTAGCATTTCTCCAAGTTTCAGCTCCATATAATCAAAGTGATTTGACATTTGCATTGAAAATTATGAATTTAGTGTTGTTTGGCAATGATGTTTCCGAGGTGGGTACGTAAAATTTCCCACCTCTTCGAGATCTTCTCTCTCAAGAGTAATTTAGTTGGTGCTTCCTGTGTTGTATTCAAGGGCCTTACTTTCCCCTTTGTGGGTGTCCAGCTGGAAATCCATCTAAGTATGATTTATTTTTGTTAGGTTTTGTGTTGCCTATTAATCACTGATTAGCTATAGTCTAAATAGCCCACTGGTAACAATGATGACTTTGACATGTCTTCAGGATATATCTTACTGACAGTTGCTAATTACCATGTAGCTTAAGCCTTTCAGCTGTCTCTGCTGACCTGAAATCAATATTCAACATAATATTGAATTGCTTAAACCAGTGGTTACATTGGATTCACCACTAAAAACTAGTTAATAACATAGTATCTTTTAAGGGCTGATCACTTTATTATTTTATATATTCAGTTTTTCAATATCTTATTTACATATCAATAACAATAAGTTACTTTCATTTAGTTAAAATCTCGTTTGTTTATTGTCCTAGATTGATTGTTACCTTAATCACTTAGGTATATCACTATTGATTTTTTGATTGGTAACTTATGGCAACAGTACAAAATTCTAAAGCTTAAACCTCTATATACTTCTAAGCACATGATTCAATACTGAATTACCTGATACAAACAAATTTTGTTTTGAAAAGAGGACAGAGTTTTAGTGTAAAGTTGATAATGACTATTTCATGAATCTGAAAATAAATATTTTTCTATGATTATTATTACCTATAGATACATTGAAGTTCGATCAATTTTCTGTTGTTACGTTAATTAACCAATGAACATTAAACGTATGTATACGTATAAATCGAAATGTATGTTAAACATGGTTAATGAATTATCAAATTCTGTTATAATCTTCCATATAAGGCATGTATTATTACTATGATGATGATTATTATCATGATTATTGTTATTCCTATTCTTATTAGCATCCTAAATGGTTAATTAGAATTTAGACACAAATAGAAAAAGATAATCTTTTGAATAGTCCTTTTTTTTAAATAATGTCGGCTTTATAGGATAAAATTAAAATTAAATTAAATTACTATAGTTTATTTTGATCCTGTTAATAGGTTTTTTATTATTAGTGTTTTTGTTAATACTTGAATAGAACAATGTTTTATTAACTTTTTTGATTTGATAACATTATTAGATTGTGATAAAATTGATTTTGTTAGTCAGATTATTTTGATACAAAATAAAAATAATTGAACTAAAATGTTTAAATTATCCACAATGACTTTAGTTCTTACTCTCGTAAAATAATTCCTTTTTATTGCTGATAAATTTTGAAAGTAGTAATTAAAAATGTCATCGATTTTTGTTTGAAGGAACTGTATTATATTCTAGATTAAGGCAAGTTAGTAGTATCTAGGACATATAATACATCTCATTGTTTGAACTTGTTGGCCTGATATACTTGTATCACAATTTCGATATCCATACAAAGTCCTGAATACTATTAATAAGACAACCCTCACCAATAATATAATGTATGACTTTTTTCTGAATATAGATATATGGACTTAACTTATTGAATAATTAGTTACCTTTGAAGCGATTTGCAGTGGGTTTCAGTCTGATTATTAACATTAACTCTGAGATTCGAGTGCATGACCCTGATCAATGCCAATTAAAATGAAAGATGCATCTTCAATTCATTGTTAACCATCATCCGGTATATAATTAACTTAAAGAAACATATTTCGCCAACAAGATATTTGCATTGAGTTGACAAACATTATCAACAAGGTAGCTAGATCATGAATGACTTCTACATTGCTGGATTCTCTTAATGGATTGTTCTTTTAGATAATAATAATAATAATCTGTGCCATTCTCAATTTTCATATAATCCGTAAAGCTTATCAGTCTGTTGACAGTGAAACTGGAAATTAATGATAATACAGTAACTAAAACTTAGTTTGATTCACATTTTGTTTGGATATTTCCAAGAGTAAAAATACTTTTTTATACT
>CALYCR020001327.1:0-10289 GCA_944470395.2 Schistosoma turkestanicum
CCTATACGCACCCTTAGTTTGTAGTCACGGGCGTATGTTTAGATTCAGATAATGCTCTAGTGCGGGCGCGTATTTGTTTGAGACTTACTGGACGCAGGAAAGTAAGCGCAAGAAAATCTATTAAAGTTTTACTTTGTGATAAGTCAAATAATAAGAGTGAGGCGGCTATTTAAGTGATCCCCATCCGGAGGCAGCTTGGAATGATATCCAAAAGCTGTAGAAACAGCAGTGATGCGTCAGTGAGGTCAACCATAAGGCTAGGAAAAAGCCGTAAATCGCCGTAGCATCAACCCACTGATAGACGCTCGTAAACTCACCTCATCTAAAGTGAGGGAGAGCAGCAGGGTCTGATAGGCTAACCCCTGAAATATTAACGGATGATCGTCCAGCATTAGCAGCTACATTGACTGAGATCTTAGATATAATCTGGGAACTGGGCGAAATACCATCTGACTGGACTTAATCACTGATTGTCCCGGTATACAAGAAAGGACAGAAGTCCTCTGGTGACAATCACAGAGGAATAAGTCTAACTAATATAGTATCTAAAATATTAGCCTCAGTAATACTTCGACGCTTAACGAAAGCTCGCGAAGTGTAGACTGGAGAAAACCAGGCTGGTTTTCGACCTGGACGTCGATGAGTAGACCGGATATTCACACTACGTCAGGTCCTAGAACAAAGACATGTTCAGACGCCCCACAATAGTAGTATTCCTCGACCTTAAAGCGGCATTCGACTCTGTTGATGGTGAGGTTCTGTGGCAGTGTCTGTCATTGAAAGGTGTACCAGAGAAGTACATTAACCTTAAACAAGCTCTCTGCTCAAACACCACTGGTCGAGTTAGAGCATATGGCGAACTGTCATCTGAATTCCTTACTTCAAGTAGTGTCCGTGAAGGCTGTTCATTCTCTCCATTCTTATTCAACTTTGTAATTGACATGCTTTTAAAGATAATATTATCATCGTTTGACTTTTCAGAGGTTGACCTTCTACTAGGAGACTCGCTTGTTGACTTAGAATAGGCCTATGACAGTCTTATTTGGTGAAAACGCAGACAAAATGTAGTCCTCCCACCACCTCAAGCAACAATGCAAGCATGTTCGGGATGCCCAACCACCGACTGTCTTGACGAGCGATGTCTTGTGGTGTAAGTTGGCCCGAACAAAAGATGGCGGAAATCCATGAAGTCACTGACAAGTGGACTGAGTCATGTTGGCAAATGTAGACCATAGTAACCGATGGTTAGAGACCTTGAACAACATGCCAATGGAGCGATGCATCCACTCTGCGTTCTCCAAAATTCTTATCCTCTGTATTCGATAGCACCTTTATCGTTTTCTTTTGAAGTTTATTTCTTTAGATTATACTCCTTGAATAATATCTTCGAACCCTAATCTACTCAATTACTGCTAATACTACTACTAGCTCTATCACTAAGGGATTTGAATTGACAACTGTGTCCTCGTGATAATGGCAACTTGAACTGATGTTCGTACGTACGAAGTCCTATTTTGTAACTCACTGACTGAGTGACTGACAATTCATAACATTTAGTTCAAATGAGTCTGATGAGATTATTTTGAGAAATGGTCGTAATTTAGAATACAGTTAAAGCATACTTACTTGAAGCACGACTCAGTTATCTCTGGTATTTTATTCATAGTATCTACGAAGTCTTTCGATAGATTATTACAATCACCAGAAAACGATTTTTCAAGACGTTTAAATGATTTTCTTATTTCTAAAATGATAAATGTTAGTTTTACAAAGAAATGACAACTTTCTGGTAGATCACTTAAGGACTGTTCAATTGAGTTCATCATTTCTTCTAATTTAACTGGTTCTTCAAAAACTTCCTCTAAAATATAACAAAAACACTTCCCAAACAATTATCGAAAATATTAACAATAGAAAGTGAATTAACGTAAATTTAGAGAATTGACGGTTATATTCCTTTAGCAAAATGAGAATATTCAACATACAAATATAAGTAACATTATGACAATGCAATGTTTACAGGCTTCTATGAATGATTGAATCTAAGAGAATGTCTTACATTCACTGAGTTTAAAACATGCGGAAAAGATTTTACACTATGAGTGTCACTGTGTATTACCTTCAGACACAAATCATTTTCGACAAAACTGCATGAAACAGAAAACTGGATAAAAGATCAATATCTTTGTTATACTATACATAAGGGAATGAAGCCTGGAACCCCAAGAGGTTACTGTGGGTCCAAACCTGGATAAACGAGTGAGGATGTGCATGGGAACAGCGACCCCATCCCATAGAAAACTAAATAGCCAATAAAACTCTAACCAGATAACATAATTCGAACAATTTAAACTCTGACTGCGAGTTTGAACGTCTTCTTTAGAAGGGTTATGATGCCTCAGGATGAAAACCGAATTTCTTCGAGAGTCATAAGGATGATGCTCCTTCTCAAAACCATACCAACAATTAATATACCTACATGTTCATATAACGTCGGAGACCGGAAAAACCATTCAAGTTACTGCAAAAATAAAACGATACAACCTGGTGCTACTTGGAATAGGTGAAACACATTGGATGCACGTTGGACAAATAAGACTAGCTTCACGACAGCTGCTGTTATACTCCAACCATGAAGAAAATTTCTCACATACACAATAAGTTGCACTGATGCTGTGCAAACAAGCACAAAAAGCACTTATAGGGTGAGAATCTCATGGAACCAGGATCATCAAATCATGCTTCAAAGCAAAGAAAAATGGGATGACAATGGACGTCATCCAGTGCTATTCGCCTACCAACGAAAATAATCAGGACGTCAAAGATCGATTCTATGAGAGGCTATAGTCAACCAAAGAGAAATGTTCAGCAAACGATTTGACCATTCTGGCACGAGAACTTAACGCCAAGGTTGGTGTGGAAAACAACGCATATGAAGACATCATGGGACGTCATGAACTGGGAGAAAGGAAAGAAAAAGGTGGGAGATTTGCATACCTATGTGTCTTCAACAAACTGGTTATAGGCGGCACCATATTACCACATAAACGCATACACAAAGCTACATGGATTTCACCCGATCATACCACACAGCACGAAATCGACCATTTCTGAATCAATAAAAAGTTCAGAACGACGATGGAGGACGTGAGAACCAAGAGAGGAGCTGATCTAGCCTCAGGTCATCACTTATTGGTAGCCAAAATTAACATAAAACTAAAGAAGCACTAGACGACGGGGGGAACAGCATCACAAAAGTTTAATACTGCCTTTTTTCGGGATACTGATAAACTCAAAGAATTCAAGATAGCCATCAGCAATAGGTTCCACGATGTTCACGTTATACTCAATGGAGAGGGAAGCAACATGAAGGATATCTGGAAATGGACTAAGAAAGCAATAACTTCAATATATGAGGTTCTGAGGCACAAGAAACACCATCATAAGTAACAGATCACTGATGATAATCTGAATAAGATTCGAGAAAAGAAGAACAGGAATGCATCAATCAATTCCAACTGAACAAATGCAGAGGAAGCAAAAGCACACACTGAACATACAGAAGCAAACAAGCAAATGAAAAGGAGCAACACATCTCAAAAAATGGAAATGTGTGCAAATTTTGGCAATGAGTCTTATTGAACAGAATGAAAGATTCAGTAGACACCCAACTTCGAAATCAGAAGGCTGGACTCCGTAAGTATCGATCGTGTGCCGATCGAATACTGACAACGGATTATTGACAGGCAACCAACTGAGTGGAACTCATTACTCCACACTAATCCCCCTGATTACAGAAAGGAATTCCACATCGTGGACAGGATGATATTGTTGAAACTCCTTCGACACTGCGGTGTACCTGAGAAGATGGTCAACATTATGCGGAATTCAGACGATCGATTCCATTGCAAGATCGGTGCCAGGCAAGGTTGTTTACGCTCACCCCTTACCCTTCTGCTTGTGGTTGACTAGATCATGAAAACCTCAACGTCTTGAGGGAAGTACGGAGAGACGGCCACTTTGGCAACGGCAGGCCCCAACATACACACAGGAAAAAGCAAGAAAATTAGAAACAACACTGTGAAAACCAACCAAATCACACTTGACAGAAAAGCTATGGAAGATGAGGAAACCTTTACATATCTGTGCAGCAACCATCATAAACAAGGTGGATCTGATGCGATGGAAAGATACAAACTGGCAGAATAAGGACAGGATTTCTACAACTGAAGAACATCTGGAACTAAAAACGTCTATCAACCAACACCAAAGTCAAAATTTTCGATACAAATGTCAGGACAATTCTACTCTATGGTGCGAACCATGAAAGTCATCATCCACAAGATACAGGTGTTTAAAAACAGCTGTCTACACAAAATACTCCTCATCCGTTGGCCAGACACTATCTGCAACAACCTAATGTGGAAGAGAACAAACCAGATTCTATCTGAAGAAGAAATCAGGGAGAAGCTCTCGAAGTGGATGGCACATGCATTGTGGAAAGCATCCAGCCGTGTCACAGGGCAGGTTCTAACTTGGAACTCTCAAAGCCAACGGAAAAGAGGAAGACCTGAGTACACATTACACCGAGAATTGTAAGTAGAAATGAAAAGTATACACAGAAATTAGGTATAATTGGAAAGTAAGTCTCAGGACAGAGTAGGTTGGAGAGTGCTGGCCGGACGTCTTGCTTCATTGGAGGTATACAGGCGTAAGCAAGTAAATATATAGGGCACAGAGATGTACTAAAGCGTAATAAAAAATCCTTACGTCGATGGAGCTAATAGAAAGCGTCATCTAGATGAAAAAATATCATTTAGTTTCAAGAAATTGAAAATAATTTACAAAAGCAGTGCATTACACACAAATTACATATGGAATTTCCAAAATTTAAAACTGCATATGAACAATAACAGTACATTGTAAACGATACAAGATATTTAAATATTCGAAAATATGGTCAAGCTCATTTCATGACAAGTTTACTGATGATAAAACTATTTATTGTACCGAGAAAATTCATTTCAAATCTATAACCAAATGATAAACAAAACCTTAAACAATGAATTTACCTGGTTTAGTTTGACTAGTAGAAGATACAACTTGATCTATCAATAGGATAGGGTCGTTCAATTTTTTTCTAAACAGCTTTTGAAAGCGAATTAACCATTTGGAATCAGGCAAACGCTACAAATGGAAATACGCAAGCAATAACACTCATTATGTTTGGTGACAATTGCCTCAGTGTTAGTATGAACAGCGAAAAATAACTGGCTGTGAGAATGGTTATTAAAAAGAATGTTAAACAGACAAATGTTTTAGAAAAACAGTTGGTTATGCGACAGGAGTCCATTCGGCATAGTAATCACCTAAAGTTGTACGAAGCCGTCCACGATCTATGAAAATCTTTACCCTCGTAAGCTGTAGGTTCGCGATTTTCATTAGTAAACAGTATTTAGAGCTAGATTTCCTGAAACTCTTATGTTTCAGGTGAGCATTTAACGGTTGTATGTTAATGATGCAAAATATTTTCGAAAACAAATTAACTCTCAGACTATTAATTTGAATGACAATGCAGAGATTCTATATTCACCACATCTACATAACAGTTGAAATTATTGTTTCATAAAACAATACAGTCAGTCAGACGCAACTTAGAACTTCGTACGTAAGTACATCAGTTCATGTCGCCATACCACATCAGCACAGAGATGTAATTGTCAATTCAAATCCAATAGCAGAAGAGGTAGTTAAGGTATTAGAAGTAATCCGAGAGGTTAGGATTAGAAGATATTATTCAACAAGTATGATTAAATGAGAAAAGTTTAGAAAGTCAAAACTAAAGGTATTGAAGAATCCATAAAATTAGGGTTTGAGAGAACACAAAGAATAAATTCACCGGCGCCATTGCAAACGGTTTTGAGCAATGTCATTCAAGGTCTCTAACCATCGATTATTATCATCTCGCGGACACCAACCAGCTAGTCTACAATTACTGACATGGATAAGTCCACTCGTCAATGACTTCATGGATTTCTGCCAAGTTTTGGTCTGTCCGCCCCTAACTTTCTTCCAACCTACTACTATACTACAAAACAAAGTTCGTCGAGGCAGTCGGTGTTTAGGCATACGCAACACATGTCCCAACCACCTCAACTGATGAAGTATCAGCACTTCGTCTATTGATCTGCCATTCTTACCTAGCACCCGATTCCTAATAACAGCGTTGCTCACTCGGGTGTCCCACGATATACGAGCAATGCATCGAAGAGACCTATGATCGAAAACCAGTAACCTACGAATATCTTCTACTCTCACTGGCCATGTTTCACAGCCATAAAGTAAGACGGAGCTAACTGCTGCGCAGTACACTCGTCCTTTAGTCAGCAAACGGATATCTCGCCTACGCCATAAGTGACGCAGGTTGGCAAAAGCCAATCGAGCCTTCTGTATCCGAGCTGAGATTTCGTCAGTCACCAGGCCATCGGCACTGATGAGACTCCCCAGATAAGTGAAGCGGTCTACACGTTCGACTACTTCACTCCCTATCACTGGTTTAGGTCCCGATGCAACCCAGTCTTGAAGCAACATTTTGCATTTTGAGTGGGAAACCGCATCTTGAACATGCTTGCATTGTTGCTTAGGGTGCTCAGAAGAAACAACAACGTATTGTTCATAAAACAATACGTTTCTGCTGGTCTGGTTGCAAAGCCAATCACCCGTAAACCCATAGAGTGCGAAGGCCGTTTCATCTCAATGGCGTTTTGGGCACCTAATAAATATGACTCAGTCAGACAGTTACGACATACGACTTCGTACGCAAGTACCTAAGTCCAGGTTGCAATACAGAATTAGTACAGAGACACAACCGTTAGTTTAAATCTCATGGCGATAGTAGAAGTATAAGCAGCGATTGATAAAATAAGGGACCGAAAATATTATTCAAGGAGTATATCCCAGTGAATTAAATTCGAAAAGAGAAAAAAACGGTCATGAGGAATTCAGACGATGAGAATTTCAGAGAAGACGAAAAACAAATGTACCTGTGCCATTGCAAACGATTTTGAGCCATGTAGTTCAAGGTCTAAACATCGGTTACTATCGTCTTGCGGACCTTAACCAGGTAGCCTACATTCACTACCATGGCTCAGTCTAGTTGTCAGCGACTTCATGGATTTGTGCCGTTTGGTCGCCCGTAACTTTCAGCCTAACCCAACATCAGACAACATCGCTCGTCGAGGCAGTCGGTGGTTGGGCATACGTAACACATGTCTCAACCATCTCCACTGATGGAGATTCACCACTTCCCATACTTAACAAGTACTCGTTTTCTAACAACAGCATTGCTACTCGATTATCCCAGGATACACGAGTAATGCTCCGAAGACACCCATGATCGAATACTAGTAACCTACGAATATCCTCTAGTCTTACTAGCCATGTTTCACACCCGTAAAACGGGACGGAGCGAACTACTGCGCAGTAGACTTTGGTTAGTAACGGATATCTCGCCGACGCCATAAGTGACGCAAGTTGGCAAAAGTTAGCCAAGCCCTCTGTATCCGTGCTGAGATTTCGTCAGTCATCAGTCTTGATGGACTGATGAGATAAGTGGAGCGATCAACACGCTCAACTATCACTATCACCCTGTCACTAGTTCAGGTGCCGATGCCAGTCAATCCTGAAACAACATTTCGCATTTCGAAGGGGGAAAATCCCATCTCGAACATGCTTGCATTGTTGCTTGAGGTGGTGAGAGGACTACATTTTGTCTGCGTTTTCACCAAATAAGACTGTCATAGGCCTATTCTAAGTCAACAAGCGAGTCTCCTAGTAGAAGGTCAACCTCTGAAAAGTCAAACGATGATAATATTATCTTTAAAAGCATGTCAATTACAAAGTTGAATAAGAATGGAGAGAATGAACAGCCTTCACGGACACTACTTGAAGTAAGGAATTCAGATGACAGTTCGCCATATGCTCTAACTCGACCAGTGGTGTTTGAGCAGAGAGCTTGTTTAAGGTTAATGTACTTCTCTGGTACACCTTTCAATGACAGACACTGCCACAGAACCTCACCATCAACAGAGTCGAATGCCGCTTTAAGGTCGAGGAATACTACTATTGTGGGGCGTCTGAACATGTCTTTGTTCTAGGACCTGACGTAGTGTGAATATCCGGTCTACTCATCGACGTCCAGGTCGAAAACCAGCCTGGTTTTCTCCAGTCTACACTTCGCGAGCTTTCGTTAAGCGTCGAAGTATTACTGAGGCTAATATTTTAGATACTATATTAGTTAGACTTATTCCTCTGTGATTGTCACCAGAGGACTTTTGTCCTTTTTTTAAAAACCAGGAAAACCAGTCATTGATACCAGTCAGATAGGGAAAGTATACGTAATAATAATTACACAGCTTTATTACGCGGGGATACACGGTAAATTCGTCAATAACTTGATTTGAATTTTAAAATAGATTTGATCTTAACATTAAATTACAATCATGATGTAAAATAGAACAGAAAATCTACGTTCTATAACGGTCTATTCAACATATAATTAATTATTTGATTTTATATAAATTTATAGACGTGTTTGAAACAATTAAGTGGTTGATTCCAACTGATTTAAAGATTAACTCCAGTTGAAATAAATGTAGAAACTATGATAATTGTTAAACGTTTGATCTTAGTTTCTGTTGTAACATTGATTTACTGCAGAAATATAAAAAAAGGAGTTTGACCTATCTTGTTTTTATTTTGAGGCTAAATATAAATGAATAAGCAACAAACCTCAACAACAATTTTATGCAAGTATTCAATATCAATATTGTGATCAGTTTATTATTACTCTCCAAACTCACCTCACGAATAGAAAATTCAATTTTTATTCTTAACTGCTCCGATGTAAAATTCAGTGTATTTGACAATTGGTTTATCGAAAGCCAGGTTAAAGGGATTTTCAAAATTTGTCTTAAGTACCGCATAAGTTCAACAGCTTTATTTCTAACATCAGATGATTTATCGTACTAATAAATAAATAATCAATTGTACTACAATATACAAAAGATACTAATTGAATAAAGTTAATAGAGTAAGAATACTGTAATAACTCGATAGATAGATGGAGATAATGTGAATAAATTCAGTGACCTAGATTCCACCTCAAAGACATCTTAACATAGGTTTGATCAATCCAAAGGACGATAAAAAATCACCTACCTCTACCCGTCAATAAAATAAGTACTGTACAACCATAAATAATGACACTTTTACAGTAGAGCAATATAAACTAGTCGCTTGTATAAAAAACTTCAAAAAAGTTTCATAAAATTACAAATAGTATGCAACTTTCCGGGTCTCGGAACGCGCTGTTAGGACAAGGGAAGGGACAGTTAACTCTCCATCTCGAAATACTCAAACTGATATGAAGAGATAACCACTTTAACGAAAATCCTACTCACTGACTTCTCATGCGAGGACAAAAAGCCTCTGTCCCGTATTTAAACCTCATTGATGGGTATGAAACATCCACTTAGGAGGATTGAAAAACCCTAACTACAAACTATGGAGGTCAGTCATTCAGTCAGTCAGATGCAACGTAGAACTTCGTACGTAAGTACATCAGTTCATGTTGCCATACCACATCAGCACAGAGATGTAATTGTCAATTCAAATCCAATAGTAGTAGAGGTAGTAAGGGAATTAGAAGTAATCCGAGAGGTTAGGATTAGAAGATACTATTCAAGAAGTATGATTCAGTGAGAAAAGTTTAGAGAGTCGAAACGAGAGGTGTTGAAGAATCCATAAAATTAGGGTTTGAGAGAACACAAAGAATAAATTCACCGGCGCCATTGCAAACCATTTCGAGCCATGTCATTCAAGGTCTCTAACCATCGATTATTATCATCTCGCGGACACCAACCAGCTAGTCTACAATTACCGACATGGATAAGTCCACTCGTCAATGACTTCATGGATTTCTGCCAAGTTTTGGTCTGTCCGCCCCTAACTTTCTTCCAACCTACTACTATACTACAAAACAAAGTTCGTCGAGGCAGTCGGTGGTTAGGCATACGCAACACAGGTGCCAACCACCTCAACTGATGAAGTTTTATTACTTCATCGATTGATCTGCCATCCTTGCCTAGTACTCGTTTCCTAACGAAAGCATTGCTTACTCGGTTGTCCCACGGTATACGAGCAATGCATCGAAGACACCTATGATCGAAAACCTGTAGCCTACGAATATCTTCTACTCTCACTGGCACAAACTATGGGGGTGCGTATAA
>CALYCR020001328.1:0-10279 GCA_944470395.2 Schistosoma turkestanicum
TGACTAAGAATATATAGTCAGACAAAAATAAGATAGACATGTGACAAGCGAAATAGGCAGACACACATGAATAAAAGTGACGAATGATTGACAAGGTCAAATGACAAGTGGGACACATCATGTGAGCTCATACAAACCAGACAATAATAAGAACGAATGGTACATATATAAATTGTTGCAATACAAATGGCTTGGTTAAATAAATTAATCGAAAGCGCTTAACCAAATTAAATGTAAGTGAACTCGAATATTCGTGGAGCCACTCTACAAGTTAATTTGGGTTACATATTTTAAAAGTTGAAGTTTTAGTTAATAACATTTGTTAGCATTGTATTTTACACTTTAGCTAATAACACTAAATGATTCAACAAAAAACAACATGTAACTCTAGCTTATGATTCACCTTACTCGTTAAATGGAACGAAGGTCAACGATACAGTGACACGATAGGCTATTCTAATCCGATAGTCCAAACCCTGGCTAACTAGATGAAGAAGTCTTGATAAAACACACCAATCAGGCTTATTTATACAATGTTAGAAATGCCCTTGAGAGAGTTACAAAATAGCGTACTAAAATAATCCATCAACCAATGATAGTCAAGAATGATTTTCTGAGGGGGTGAATGTAAGCTGAAGGTCAGCTGGCGCGAAAACATGGAAGTTCAAAATTTCAGAATAAAATAACAAAATTGGGACCATTTTCCAAATGAGTTCAGGGGTTCTAACGTCCTTAACACCCAGTGTATGGGATGAATTGTAGTGAGGTACAATTTCTAAAGGATTATTATTATAGGCAGGGAATCAGCTAGTTACTAATTGGAGCCCTACTGATTTGATTTAGAAATGTGAATTATAGGCTCATGATTCAGTGTTTTAAAATTATTATAGTCATCTGAACACTTAAAGATTTTAATTGTCATCTCATCATATGTTTATGCTTTTCTGGTTTTTAAAATGATAACAGGCCAGCTTCCCAGTGTTTTGTTTTCTTCTGATCTACAATTGATATTCATTATCAACCAATCAATCAACAGCAATGTAGAACTTCGTACGTACATAGGTACATCAGTTCAAGTTGCCATACCACATTAGCACAGAGATGTAATGGTTAATTCAAATCCCATAGTAGTAGAGGTAGTGAAGGTATCAGCAGTAATCTGAGAGATTAGGGTTCGACGATATTATTGAATAAGTATAATTCATTGTGATAACTTTAGGAAGAGAAAGATAGAGGTGATGATCAATTCAGGTTAAAATTTGAGAGAACACAGTGAATGAATGCACCTGCGCCATTGCGAACGATTTTGAGCCATATCATTCAGGGTCTCTAACCATCGGTTAATTTCGTCTCGCGGACCCCAACCAGGTAGTTGACAACTACCGACATGACTCAGATCACTTGTCAGTGACTTCATGGATTTCTGTCATGTTCCGGTCTGGCCGTCCCTAGCGTTCTTTCAACCTACGCCTACATTGCAAAATATAGCTCGACGAAACAGTCGGTGGTTCGGCATACGCAACACATGTCCCAGTCACCTCAACTGATGAATTTTCAATACTTCATCTATTGATCTGCCATCCTTACCTAGTACCCGTTTCCTAATAACAGCGTTGCTCACTCAGTTGTCCCACGATACACGAACAGTGCTTCAAAGACACCTATGATCGAAAACCAGTAACCTACGAATATCTTCTAATCTGCCTGGCCATGTTTCAAAGCCATCTAATAGGACGGAGCGAACTGCTGCACAGTAAGTACACTCGTCCTTTAGTCAGCAAACGGATATCTCGCCTACACCTTAAGTGACGCAGGTTGGCAAAACCAATCGAGCTTTCTGTATCCGTGCTGAGATTTCGTCAGTCACCTGGCCATTTGGATTGATGAGACTCTCCAGATAAGTGAAGCGGTCTACACGTTCAACTACTTCACTCCGATATCACTAGTTCAGGTGTCGATGCAAGCCATTCCTGAAGCAACATTTTGCATATCGGCGGGGAGAATCGCATCCCAAACATGCTTACATTGTTACTTAGGGTAGTCAGAAGACTCTGCATTTTGTCAGCGTCTTCACCAAATAGAACTATGTTATCGGTATTGATATTCATTAACAATGAAATTATTATTCTTAACTTTTAACTGATAACAGCTACTCAGTGATGTCACTAGTGAAAAATATTATACTAACTGAAGTTATGTAACACATTATTGAAATACACGTTAACTCTTTTTTTATTTTTCTCTCTCACACACACACATTCACAGACAGAATATCGTGACTGAAGAATGGGAAGAAATATGGGATAATTTAATTGTAGCTTTAGATAAATATCGAAAAATATTGAAACATCGAGCTAAATTAATACAAGATACAGATGGTTTAAGAAAACAAAATGCTGAATTACGACATTTATTACAACAATATATGAATTCGAAAGTAAGTTAAAAAAATAGTGAAGATTCGTATTCAAATCAATGAATGAACTTTTTTTAAGAAAAAAATGGAGAGTATGATGAGTTGATGGGACAAGTTGGGAAGATATTGTATTTTTTAACAAAGATAACTGGAAACTGAATAAATTGTTATCAAGTGGAAATTTTTGTACATTCAATCATATATTATCTCTTGAAATCGAATTCTCGAAGACTCTCCATTGCTTCCTCACAACGATTTCGGGTTAATGAATATTTGAAAATTGGATGTTTAAAATGTTGAACAATAATCATAATATAAATTGATTAGAATCTTCAGTGGACAGACAACCTTCACTATTCAGTAGTGTTGAAGAGTACAAGTATATCTCTTGTAAAAGTTTACAGAAGCTCAGAAAGTGTTAAGCATTGTTTTATCCGATCAGTGCTGAATAGAAACCTTCCAGAAACATCCAGAATAATGAAAGATCATGTGTCGAATTTTTTATTGGATAGTTAAACATACCGTCATAATACTTAGTATGTTTTCAAAAAGTTCTAGGAGACCAAAATCACATGAAACTATGAACATATTTGGTTTTCTGTACATAACCTGATCTCTGAACAAAGCTCTTACTAACATTTCATGCCTTTTCCGTATCATTTGAGTTGATATGTACAAGTGTCATCGGAGTCATAAGAAAGGGTTACAAAGTTAGTCATAAGCGTTTCAGTAGTAAACCTATCAAGGCGTAAGAACAGGAGTTCGAATCATAAATTATGTTTATCCTCGCAATTTGTGGCTAATGAGAAGATCGCTTTGATGTATCTCAACAGAAGTTGCTGGTAATGCAATGTTTGTAGTAGAGAATTTCAATAACTCACTAATTGATGTTGGTGACAAAACTCTAGATTTTGATGATTTGATCTTGATGTTTGAAATTTCTGAGGATGTTCTCTCATATAATTAGTTTTAGGTAAAATAAAAAAATAAGACTTACTAATCTCAAAATCATTGTCAAGTATACAGTAAACCAGTATTAGACCATCTCATAACTTTCAGTGAGTTGTCGGAAGTAGTTTGTTACGTCTCAATCTATCTACTATTTAACTCTTACATTTTCAAACTGATGATGTTCGAAAATGAACTGATCTTTTTTTATTAGGATGCAGGATTCTAGTAAGAATACCGTGATACTTATAACATTTACAAAGTCACTATCAAATGATTTTTGTTAAGAAATCCAATTAAGAGACACTTGGTTCGTTCAATCTATACAATTCAATATTAGATAATTCAAGAAAAGAATGAATTCGCGGTTCATGGTGTGTGGGTAAACATAAAGACTACTGCCGGATAACCTTGATATTATGAAGCGGTTTATCCAATCAGAAAACACTAAATATCAATACATAATCTCGACTGGAAAATTGGAAAATGCATATGTTAATTTTATATGAATAAAGCACTTTTGTTTGGGGGTTCCCTAACCTCAACTTTTCCTTGCTTGTACAGTGCGTCACTATTTGACTACTAAGCCATCAAGTATTTTAGTGAGTAATTGAGCTGACTTTGGCTTTAAGCAATACTGGTTAAGATTATCTGAATGACCACTTTTTTCTTCAATGTTGTAAATACATTGTTAAACACTAGTAAGTAGATAAGAGCATATAAATCAATGATTCGATTTTAACCGTCTTCAACAATTGAACATCAAATTAGTTGTAGACTTGATACAAAATATTTGTTCGATGAATAGATAAATGTCCTGATTGAATAGAAAACTTCAGTCTGACAAAATTCTTATTGAGATTGTGAATATGATTTCTATTTGTTGTTATTCTACAGCTAAATTAACATGATAGTCAATATACTGAGTAGGTTGCTCATTATTATGTGAAAATTAATCTGATCGCTAAATATAACTGAACTGATGAAGGATTTGTTTTCATACTCTTACTTTCAAGATAATTTTGCTCATGAAAGCATCACTTTAAGAGTATTCTAAATGTCAATTCATTGTTTCAATGTAACTCAACAATCTCCACAGCCCTATAGTGAAAATGATAATGTACTCACTCGTGACTAACTCCATGAGGTTGTTTCCCTGAGTCCTAGTGGAGTTCAACCCTGTTCGGGTGTGAAGCGGTGCTCACAGAAGACAATGAATGAGGTTGCGCAAGACTGTGAATTGATTGACATCAGACACCGTTGGATGCTGGCCCCCTGGTTCACAGGTTAGGCGTTCGAGCGCAAGAGCGAATGTCCTGGGTTCGAGTCCTGCGAGTAACAAGGGTGGTGGGTGCGCACTGCTGATCGGTCCTATACCATAGGACTTGACACCCGTCTAGCACTTCCAGGTTTTTTAATGGTGGTCTAACATTGATCGGTTCATGATGTCACTGTAATTGTACTGTCTAGAAAACTACCAGAAAGCACTCGATATATATTACCTAAGCTTAGTTACTTTGCAAACTAATTTGTAATCGTAGATAGTACATGAATTAGTTGAAAGAAGTTTAGACGCGCAACCAAATGAAGACATAGGATCAATTCATTTCACTAACTACAGTCTAATTATTTCTTCACTAGTGTTGATATATCATCTGGTTAGTTTCATTTTATTGTACTAATATAAAATCTATCCATTTAAATCAATACACGTTAGCTTCAATTGATTGATTGATTAATTAGGCACTAATTAGTTTATATCGATTGATGATTTCAAAAAATGTGTAAAAACACTAATTTCCATAACTCTAATTGAAAATATCGTAAAATGTGCTCACTAGTGACTAGATTCATGAGGAAATTCGCGTAGTTCTAGTGAGAAGACATGTCCAGTGGAGTTCAACCTTGTCGGGTGTAGGCAGTAACTACCAAAGACAAATGGGTGAGGTCGAAAAAATCCCTTGATCAATCAGAGTTAGACATTAAGACTTTTGGATGGCGGCCCAGTGGTCCGATGGTTAGGCATTCGCGCACAATACCGAAGGTCCCGGGTTCGAATCCTGCGAGGTGCAGGAGTCGTGGATGCGCACTGCTGGTGAGTAGTCCCATACCAGGACTTGACGGCCGTCTTTCAGTGCTTCCAGGTTTCTAATGGTGGTCTAACAATGATTGATTGATGATTTCAAAAAATGTGTACAAACACTAATCTCTATAACTCTAACTGAATATATATCGATTATGCTTATTCATATAAATTTATTCATATTTTTTCTTTGTTTTTGAATATTCACTATTTAACAGGTTACGCATGAATTACTAATTTCACCGACGAAAACTATGGCATTTATTTGAAATTTAGTACATTACTTGCTTTCTAGAAATCAATGACAGTATGAATAATCGAACAGACTGTTTACAACTAATTCATTTTTTACAGATCTTTCTTTTTTAAAAGAAATAATCTTTTACAATTACATTCTTCTTCTTATTTTATCCAATAATATATACTGAAACAATAGAAACTTAGGAATCGCACATAATCATCCTCTGTTCAATGTGTCATTAGATGAAACTTCAAAGTATTTTTAATTTCAATTAGGGTAACAAAATACTTTTTGATTTATTGAAAATTACAGGTTTATTTATCTGTATTCCCAGATGTTGTAAATTACAACTGGTACTTTTTATAAATAATATCTCTTCTTTGATATCTTTTGGTTAGTTTTGTTAAATACAAAAAAACATGTACAAAGAAATGTGAAATATTATCGCTTAATCTTAAATAATATCATACTAATCCACCTTAATTTCAATTACATTTGGTATAAGGAGATGAGTAATGCCGTATTCCTTCTGTATAATTGATGAGGTGATCCCTAGTTGGTGGTCTATGTATCTAGAGGGGTAGCAGGCTGCTTAATTAATTAAGTGAACAAGTAAAGCAAGTATATTAGATAGATAGATACAACGCAGAACTTCGTACGTAAGTACGTCAGGTCAGGTTGCCATACCACAGAGACGCAACTGTCAGTTCAAATCCAAGAGTGATAGCGATAGTAGAAGTATTAATAGTAAGAAGTGAAGATATGATTCGAGAAGTATAATTCAGTGAGATAAATCTAGAAGGACAAAGGTAGAGATTATGAGGAATTCAGAAGTATATTAATCAGTGAGTAAGTATACAATTGACTGATCATTGAGTAATGATGAATGTTATGTTTGCCTATTACTTTTATTCCTAATTGCATTATGTCAATCTAGTCTGAAGATGTCTTGAGTATTTTAACAGACATTTGTGTCTTTCAAAGTAGCAGCTGTCAAATTATTGAGTGTTGTCTTCATATAAGGTTGCCAATAATCACCAGTTGGATGTCATTGGCTGTTATTCCTTCTTGGGAACCGTATGCAAGAGAGATTTACTCAGGTTGCTAGATGGCCGGATAATTTCTAAATTTATCAGATGTTCGAATGCATACTTGACCATTCTTAGTTTTTAAAGAGCTGATCGACGCTCTTTCGAGGATAAATCTGATCCTGTAGTGGTGATGTGATGTGTGACACTGTTAGTTACAAACGGTAATTGCACTAGTGTTTTGTATAGTTCTTATCGAATATTGGTTGGAAGATCAGATTGGTTGTATATTTAATCTAGACCGGGTATAACCTATAGCTAGAAAATAAAACTTTCAAAACAGTTTATTTTGCATAACTGTCTACTAACGTGGATTTTATTTCGGTCGATCACTAGGTAAAAGTTTTGTAGCGGGTCTATGCCAATAACTGACACTGACACGCCTGCAACAAAGAAACCTCAATGAATGGGTTTGCGTAAACCCATGTTCAGGTAAAAGTACCATTCTTCATAAGTGGTGGTTGGTTTTCTGTTTCCCGCCTGCAGATTGAGCACTGGGTCTTGTTACCAATCTTCTCTGTTCGCAGGAAGGACACTGTCTTCTGCATCACTTTTGAAAAGATGAAATTTCGTAATCACATCAGTGAGGATAACGGATGGCTGTGTTCACTGGTTATGGCTGGTGTGAGAGTTTTCCAAAATTTTCATTGGCATAGAATACTTGAGGTTGGGAAAAATGCATGGTTTAATGCAATTTTTGAATAATTTACTATAGGTGTAATGTTATCTCAACCAATTACAATTACTTTTTCTGGTGGTCCAGAAACAGACTTTGCTCGGTCTTGAACCGTCCACGAGCGAGCTGAAGGTTAAGAAAACGAGTGATTGTGTTAGAGGTCATTTTGACAGAACAGATCTCCAAATTGGAGGTTTTAGTGATCTTCGGAATCTGATCAGCAGATGTAGACAGTTTTATTTGAAAATGAGACGAGTATGGCTTGTGTCTGCTGCGGAAACTTATAAAAATCTGTCTGAATCTTCATTGAAAGTTCGTTGACTAATAACCTTCCACATATTTAGCGAATTTTCTGTTTCTCAGATGAGTTTTTATTCAGAATTTTGAAATACTTGGTCTAAGCTTTGTCGAACGGTCGCCACATTTCAAGAATCGCCCCTGTAATGTGCAATAAGATTTGAAAGCATCACTAGCAAACGTACTAGGTGTAACGTGCCTCTTCAGCTTGTGCAACAGTGCCTTCAATACCACGAGAGTCTGATTGGCCATGCTCATAGGAGTCAGTATAGCAGAACCAGGCTTCTATATTGTCGAGCCAAAATGTTATGAATTAAGAGGTGGAAGGTATAAGAGCCCTAATCCTTGACAGTTAGGGTGTGTCCTAAATAATAAGAATAAAATATAAATATGTAGGAACATTCCAAAAAGCAGAAACTATATCAAAATAGTTAAAAATATATGCATTTAAAGAGTTATAATAAGGAACAAACCCATAATTTTTCGTTTTGTGTATCAGATCACATCGGGCTCACCACTAAAGGTGCCACTACTATTCCGGATTTGACAGCGCCTTAGTGTGTGACACCTTCACAATCGAGAATCCCTCGCCTAGTTAAACCAGAATCCAGGAATATGGAATGTCGAAAGGTATATTTGGGACATAGCTGCTGTGTCGAGCAGTATGTAGTCCAAGTTAGAGAGTTGTTGTGGAAGTATGCTTAGCATGACGCATCCAGTGCTGATCTGATGCGGATGTGCGACCGGTCACCTCCAGGAGATTTATCCAAGTTGCTGCAGAAACAAAAGGATAAAACCTGGTGTTACGTAGAATCAGTGAAACACACTTGACATCAGGTTGGACAACAAGATAAATGCTGTTGCACTCAGAATATAAAAAAGGAAATGCCTCACAAACAAAATAGTTGCGTTGGGGCTGTCTAAAGAAGCACAAAAAACACTCATATAATGGGAATCTCATGGAGGCAAGATAATGTGATCATCATTCAAGACAAAGAAACAAGGAATTACTATGAAAGATTAAGGTCAACTGCATGACAGGATGCAGTCAATCGTTGAGAATCGTCCGACAAAGGATTTAAATGTTCCGATGGGAGACCTAAACGACAGGCTTGAAATGGACAACACCGGATACGAAGACATTATGGGACGACAAGAACTGAGAAAAAGGAATGAAAACGGCGAGAGATCTGCAAATGTATGTGTATTCAACAAACCGGTCATTGGCAACACCATATTCTTACACAAACGCATACACAAAGCCACATAGATTTCACTAAATTGCACTACACGAAACCAAATCGATCACACCGACAACCTTGAACAGTTCAGAAGGATGATGGAGGAGCCGATGTAACTACAGATCATCACTTGTTGGTGGCCATCATGCAACTAAAACTCAACCAGCATTGGACAACGGGGCGGACAATATCACAAAATTTTAATGCAGCCTTTTTTCGAGTTGCTAGCAAACTCAGCGAATCCAAGATAGCTCATAGCAATTGGTTAGGGATCTTTCCCGATATAATCATTAGAGAGCAACTGGAAAAGGATCAATGAAGCAGTAAATTCGAAATCTCATGAGGTTCTGCGCCACAAGATGCACCATCTCAAGGAATGTATATCTATCGGTACTCTGGACAGCATTCAAGAAAGGAAGAAAACATGATTACATTCAACATCAGCCGAGCTATGAGAGTCAAGGCACAAGCTGAATACACAGAAGTAAACAAGCAAATGAAGAGGAACGTCAAAGCTGACAAACGTAAATATGTGGAAGAACTGCCGATGACGGCGCAGAAGGCTGCAAGAGAAAGAAACTTAAGATAATTGTACGATGCAATAAAGAAGCTTGCTGGAAACTATCGTAAACCGGAACGACCAGTGATAAGCGAGGAGGACAAAGCAATCAGCAACATTGAAGAACAGCGAGACAAATGGGTAGAACACTTTAAGGTGCTCTTGAATCGACCAGCCCCAATGATCCCACTCAAAATCGGGACAGCATACACCGATATCCCAATCGATGTTGGCCCACCAACAATAGAAGTCAGCATGCTCATAAGACTAATGAAGAATGGCAAGGCAGCATGGCAAGAAAACATTCCTACAGAGGCGCTGGAAACAGATGTAGCAGTAAATGCAAGTGTGCTTCAGATTCTTTTCGGCAAGATTTGGGTTCGAAATCAAATGATAACAGACTGGAAAGATGGGCAACTCATCAGAATACCAAAGAAAGACGATCTCAGCAAGTGTGAGAACTACAGAGGCAACACTCTTCTCTCAGTACCAGTCAAAGTCTTCAACAGGAAGTTTTTAAACAGAATGAAGGACTTCGTAGATGCCCAACTTCGAGAACAACAGGCGGATTTCCGAAAAAACCGATCATGTTTTGGCCCAATTGCAAATCATTGTGGAACAATCAATCGAATGGAATTCACCACTCTACATCAATTTCATCGACTACGAGAAAGCATTCGATATCATGGATAGAACAACACCATAGAGGGTTCTTCGACACTACGGAGTG
>CALYCR020001329.1:0-10261 GCA_944470395.2 Schistosoma turkestanicum
GTAGTGCGTACTAAAGTGTGAAAGATTTTAGATTGAGGAAATGGTATGTGAAGAAGGAATGGAAAGGTATATTTGAAGGAATTCTAGAACCTAATATAGAAGGAAACATAAATAGTGAGTAGAATATTGCCACTGTGATCGATTCTAAACCATGTCATTCAACAATTATTTCTGTTATTATAAGAACTCTATCAGATAATTTACGTCTACCAATATAGCTTAGTCCAACAGTACATGACGTTATGGACGAAAGTCCGATCTTGGCATAGTTGACTCCAATATTATTCCAACCTATTTCTACATCCACTTATGACGTGGGTTTAGATAGACAACCATTTGGTCCCATATACCGAGGAGTCATTAACCAAATCAAGCCACTTGTTTAATTCTATTTTAAATTATACTGATTTTTCAGCTGATGTTTGTTCGCAGCTAAAATACATTGAGAAAATACATTTTTCAAGAGAATAGCTTCTCTTTAGAGATCGGTTGTCTCTCATATACGCTCCCAGTAAGCCTTCGTCATATTTTAGGACTCACACATTACTGATTTGTATTTTATCGGAAGGTAGAATCCAGAGTGATATAAATGATTTTGTCTGGTTAGTGTATTTTTAGCAAGGTTCGTTTCTAACGGGACAGAGTGCTAACCTGATGTCAAACCAATTTCCCTTATCCGGTGTTGGTATCGGATATAACTCTGGAGGAGCTCCAGAAGCAACAAACGAGCTCTTAGCTGAAGAGGAAATTAGGATACAGTTAGAAGTCCAGTATCTAAAATTGTATCACAATTTCATATTGACCTCTTTGAATCCGGCACGTTGAAGTGTTCACCTCATAAAGGTCACACTGTCGAATTTCATCTCAAATACAGCAATCTTCATTATTGTTATCCACGAAATAGTGTTCATATGTGCGCCTATATTTCCGAATTAAAGCCTATTCCCGGAATAAATCATTATCTACCAAGAATGGGTAACTTAGTGCTTTTTATGAAGTTAGTTTTAATTCATGAAAAAATTAACGACTAATTGAAAAATCTGCACAACACTTCTATCGTAAAAATGGCAGATTTAAAACACTTAAATCGTATACATTGATAATTTCAGCTAGATTAAATTCAATTTAACTCAATCAAAATAAACAGACCAGCGAGGTATTTTATCAATGTAATCAATATTTTTCAATGTAAAATGAAGGCATACATACATACAAAATATAAAATTTTATTTTCAGAAATTTCGAATCACCTGGAATACCACTTTTAATTTCATGAATCAAATTTTACAAACTGTCGAATTTTATTGTCTATTTTTAAATGGAAAAAAATAGACGAGAAAAAACCATTGAACAGTGAGGATTATTTGTTTAAATAAACTAACCTATGAAAAATTATTTTGAAAAAAAGAGAAAATGAGCTATGAAAAATAGCGATGAAATGAAACTAAAACTAGTTGAATATATATATATATATGTATTGTAATAAATGTTTTTATTTTATTGACCCTATTTGTGGTACAAGGGAAAACGTCTTTTCATTAATGAATAATGATTCCAATTAAACTTAAACTGAATTGTAAATGGTTATAAAAGTATTAACTTATTTATTTATTTTGAATATGAAAATAATTCGATATAATTTATAGTGAATTACGGAAAATAATACATTCTTTTGATATCCATATTTCATCATTGATCATGTATGATCATTTAACGACTGAAGGAGATTACATTGTCTGGTATTTAAAAATAATGAAAAAAACACCTACAGGTCGTATTTGATAAGTGTGTTTAACAGTATATATCTACTATTTTACAGGGGATTGAACTGATGATCTTCAAAGCATTTGATAAACATGATACTTTTGAGTGAATAAGTTGAAATTCTCTGGTAGACATGTGCAAACTCAGTCAGTATTTGATATTGTGTGATCTTCATCCGATGTCACTAGTGAGTTACTGTCCAGCTCCTCAATTGGTTCACTTCACAAATCATTGGAGAAGTTAAAGACAGAGGATTAATTTAAGTGTGTGATCATCGATGTATATTTATGAAAGTTTCAACGTTGGGACGAAACAGATGTCTGCAGCTCCCTTATTTTTCATTAAGAGTTTTCATCTGATATCAGTTGGTCATGATAGAAAAAGATAATCATTATTGAAAGCAATTGTTGAGATATTCACTACAATCTATTGTATGTTAGGCAAAGAGATTATTTTGACTAGTTCATAATTGCTCATCCAACATACTGATTATCTGAAGTTCATTGTATGTTAAATTGTTAATGAAGAGAATATGAGAAAAAGGTGAAGCGTTATTGTCATGATGGTTGCTGTCTCAGAAGTAAATGTGAGGTGCTGTAACTCCCCGAAACTGTCTATTTGAGTGAAAAGGTGGGAGTGGAAGAGGAAGTCTATCTGGCTATCGAGTAATATGCCTAAATAAAATATATATATATATAATCTTTACCTTGGGAAGTGAGTTCATATTTAGACCAAGATGTGGATCCGTCCTTCAGGACATTTATGACGGTCATCAAATGACGTTCTCAATTGACCACTTCTGATTGGCTCTCTATTTCGGCTTAACCAAAAACATCTGAATACATTGGATAGAAATCACTAGAATTAGAAACATCAAATCATTACCAATGGTTTTGCATGGGATTTTTGTCAAGTTTTCTTTTCATATTTGAATCAATTAATCAATAAGTGTTTATTAACGATATAAAGCTCTCTAATTTGATCGATTACCTGTACAGAATTTGTAGTCTATCAAGACAGCAACATCCGAATTAATTGCAAAATGTTTTTTTTTAATATGTATGTACATTCGAAGGTTTGAAATGACACATTTCCACTTGTAAGTAGAATGCATTTTTTCAAATTTTGTTGATTTTAAGACAACACTTGATAACCACCATTCACAGTAGGAGATTATTTTTGTAAAATTAAATAACGGTAATTTTAACTTGGTAAATAGTGTGAATATTTCATCAACATATTTTATACTGATTGTCAACATTTTAAATGATAGTTCACTTTATTTTATCTTGAACAGTGATCAAGTACAAAGAATTGAGTAGAATAACATGAATTTATCTTATTTCGTAGGGTTCTAATCAGCTGCTTACAATCTATTGATATTTTAAAAATTAGTTAATGTAGACTTTACATACTTCTAGTGGTAAAACATGAATATCAAACATCATGGTGGAGTAGTAGTAAATATGAAGACATTAAAAAAATAACCAATGGAGTTCATCTCTGTCAGGCGTAGACAGTTAACTACCGAAAACAATGGTTGACACAGTGCAATAACTTAGATTGGTCAAGGTCCGTCATTAACACTGTTAGATGCCAGCTCAGTAGTCTAGAGGTTGGGCGTTCGAGCGCAAGAATGAAGGTCTTGGTTTCGATTCCCACGAGCGGTGGTCATGGATGGGCACTACTGGAGAGTCCCATACTAGGATTTGACGGCCGCATAGTGCTTCAAGGTTTCTGACGGTGGTCCAACAATAATCGACTTATCATTTCAAAAGTATTTTAAGAAATAAACAATCGTGAGGTTAATTACAACTTCGTAATAATATTCATAATCATAATTACAACTTAATAATATTAAACTGACAATAAAGTCACCATGGGTACATAAGTTCAGGTTAAGTCGTTTGATTGCTGTGGCCTGAGAAGAACGGAAACCAGCTGTCGGTTGATGATGCTAAAGGATTTTAAACTATCAACAATGTGCCCTGTTTCACAGAGATGTTTTGCTATAGCTCTGCTCCAAGCCTTTAATTCCATTGACTTGAGACTGTTTGGGATTTGTTCCTGGAAAAGAATATAGGCCCTTGGTTATGTTATACCAATGTAACTGCTTTGTCAGGTAAATGTAAATTTGCTAGAACGGGACTAAGTTGACTTCCTATTGGTACACTATCAGTTATTAACTAGCACCATCACAGAAAATTGAGCACAAAAATAATTTAAAACTGTAACCAAAGTTCATATTCTTGAATAATCATTGTACAGTATTGAGGCCCGGTTTTTAGTTGAGAAATACATTCAGCTTTAATTAAGCAACAAAATTCAATCACTTATCATTTAAACTAAAGTTCACACAGAAAAAGTGTTAGTGATAAGTGTAGTCTGAATTTTCAT
Organism: Schistosoma turkestanicum; assembly: GCA_944470395.2. Taxonomy (NCBI): domain Eukaryota; kingdom Metazoa; phylum Platyhelminthes; class Trematoda; order Strigeidida; family Schistosomatidae; genus Schistosoma; species Schistosoma turkestanicum. The sequence continues at coordinate 4,162 of CALYCR020001329.1, forward strand.
CGGCCGTATAAACTGAAGGTTGTTTTCCTGGTCAAATTTATGTTTTCAAGATGGTGGGATTTTTAACTTGAAGTACTAGCATAATGAATGGATTGACATTAAATCTCAAAAACTCAATAGCGAAGTTCTTACGGGCATTAAAAATATTTATAGAAAGTTAGAATGCTTTTTTATTACTTTCTAATTTCAACCAATTTTATTTTTATAATAACCAACTGAAGTGAAAGTAGACTTTAGATCTTCATAATATGGATTTTAGATAAAAATTTTGGATGAAAAATATCTTTTAATGCATATCAATAATGTTCTACACTGACTATAACATGGCCAATCAAATTTTAATCATAATGACTCACTGTTTATGCTATCGATTGATGAGGGATGATTTTAAAAAAAAATCAATAACTAATCAATCAACGTCTATATGGTAATAGTTTGTAGTTGAAAACGGAAGAACACTAGCATAATCCAACCATAGCCTGTTTTATTCTGACTTTTTTTAGTCATAAATGCTTATGTAAATATTTTTTCACAGTATTCACAATGTTTGTGTCTAAACGATATGCAAAGTAGTCAAAATTACCCAATATATTTTACTTCTATTTGAGCACTAATCAGATGAGACTGATGACTTTTTTGAGGAACTTGTACAATACAAGAATACTTATCATTTTGTGTCTACAATGATACGGGTTTAATTTAGATGTTAATGTGAAAGAAGGTAAAGTGACCACTTTTGATTAAATTATGTTTTAGATAAAAGCCCTATCAATACCGAAACATTTTGTGTGAGATTTCTTCTTCCGTATCATGTCATTTACCCTGTATGCTGGGGACAGTAAACAATTGATTATCAATTTTATGTATGTTGAGCACTAAGTAGTATAGTGTACTCTGATAAATGTAGATGATAACCTGGCATTATTTTTATTTATGTCAGATGAATATCAGATTTGTAGTTGAGGTTGTCAAAAAGTTTCATTGGCTAAAGTAACAATGATTATGTACTATAACAGCAGAATAAAAATGTTTCCTTTGCAACGGTTTACTGCCACTATAGACGACTAGTGACTAAGATTATTCGGCTACTAAACCGGGTACTCCACCGATACGTTATACACAGACCGGAATTATGTTATATTAAGTACATGATTCATGACCATAATATAGAGAACCAGAGTATGGGTTCGACACCTTTTTGTCTAACACAATTTGATGTCTACATTCCATGTGGGAATATATGGTACAAAAAGCGTGTCATTTTAGTAAGCTGAGTATTTTTCTGTCTATCCACACTCGACAGCCAATCACATCTTACTTTTACTAGCCACATATCATTATGCACTTCTTTTTATTTGTCTGATAAACTTTTTAGATGATTCTGTGTTCACGTAATTTATATCACAAAACTGTAGTGATTCACTTGATTAATAATAATTGAGATTGTTGCAACGAATCTGTCAGATTTTATTGTTTTCTATTATCAAAGTATTTATTCAACAGAAAGTATTATTTCCATTTGGTTACTTTGTATTTCGTAAATTCTCGTCTGAAAAGAATATTTTTATGGTCATTTACGGAGTGACTTGTTCAATTACGTCAGATAGTAAGTAGAGTGGTGGTTATACGATAATGAAGAGTTTCACAATAGAACAAAACCATTGTTCAATGCTCACTTGTTTTTCAATTCATAAGTTAGGTCTGTTTGTGATCTCAGTTGAAACATTATTTTTATCACCTCAAGCTACCTACATACATCATCTATGAACAAGCGTCTGTAATGTATCCCAACATGCAGCACTCATGCAATAGATCAACCGAAAAATACTTAAAAGCAGTTGATACAGTACACATATTTAACATTGAATCAAAGATGTGCTACAAATTCGAAAATATGTTTCCTCTCCTGTGTATTGACAAATACCAGTAAAAGAACTTTACTAATAAGCACAGAAACATTTAAACAAATATCATTTCTTTTCTAAAATAAAAAAAACTATTTTCCGGATAGACTTAATTTTTAAAATTATTTAATTTTAATAAATAATAAATTCAATTTAGAAAAAATGATAATAATCATAATAACAATAACAGTAGAAATAATTATTTTAGTTGAATAATTGCAGAATTAGATTATAGACAATAATATTTTGTTACTTGAAAGACAATGAGATAAATTTTGATACAATGAGAAATAATTATGTCGTTCATGTTTCTTTTCAATACATTTGATTCATTCATACATGAAATAGATGGAAATGTATACGCCAATTTTTCTGTTAGAAAATAAACAACGATTTTTAATTCCCATAAGATTTTATATTTTGATAATGTAAATTCGCATGACTGAATAGGAATGATACAAAAATAAGTTATTAATTCTGTAATATCCACCATCTTGATAACTGTGTTAGTACTAACATCTATTCTCAAGTTCCATTATGTATTCTATTCGTAACCAACCCCGTAATGACAATTATCATCTGCTCACTAGTCACCAACTTCGTAAGGGAATTCTCTGATTTCTGGTGAGAAGCCGTGACTAGTGGAGTTCAACCGTGTCAGGCATGAGGCTGTGACCCACCGAAGACAGTGGCCGCACAATACAATGGAATGATTAAAATCAAATAATAACACCGTTAGATGCTGGCTCGATGGTCTAGAGGTTAAGCATTCTCGCACGAAACCCAAGTTCCTGTGTACGATTTCCCTCGTGTGGTCGTCGATGCGCACTGCTGATGAGCCACATACTATGTCAAAATGGCCACATAGTGCCTCTAGGTTTCTAAGGGTGGTCTAGCAACGATCGATACATGATTTTGGTGAAACCCAACAATTTCCACAATCTTAGATGGAAATTTAGTCTATCTTAGGTGGTAGAATTTCTGGTTTTATAATGTCAAATTTGTCTACATTCTTAACTTTCTGTATGTATTTGCTTGTTTTTTGTTTACACAGATTTAATTCTATTAATATCTATCATTATGTGGCCAGCGGGATGGGATTCAGTTACAATTCGCGAAGTTTGTGGTGGTAGTGTTGGACCTTATTCAAAGGGGAATTGTTCCATAGGTATGTTCTATCATATTCAACATCGTTAGGCTTCAAAACTATCATTAAGCCATTCAACTGATTAGTATAAATTCAATAAGCCACAATGTCCATGATAATGTGTGATTGCTATTTGACATAAACAATAGACATCCGCCTTGCTCTCCATCTAATTACGTGTTTCTCACGGATGAATAGTACCATGTCTATCTCAAACCTGAAGATTGTGTGAGGTGATCAGTATTCTAAGAAAACTGGACTAGATATCGTTGTTACACGTACTATGCATATTATAAACTGCCATAAATTATTTCACTACCAGTTATCAGGTTTTATTTCTACACATTAAAGAAAAAACAAGTAAGTCAAACTAGTAATCAAAGTTGATGCTTCATTTTATGAAGCCAATTTTCAGGTTGTATTGGTTCGTATATGCTACGTGTAATTCATGTAGTGAAAACATTTCATCTGCTAGACCCTGAGGGGAAATTTATCCCGAATGTCATGCACTGTATTAATTATCAATCACTTATTTGTTCCGACAATACTGAATCGAACCACAAACGACCAGAGTGATAAGTTAAGTAAATAAGAATACTATATTATAGATAAGAAACATACCAGTCACAATTAAATAGCTTAATAAGATGGACACATTAAGCGAATAGAAATGAATTAATATGCATTTTCTCTTTATATATTCTTTTTTCCCTTTCATCTTCACAGGTTGGGCACCATTGACTTCAATTTTCGGGATAATTCTTTTGTTAATCAGTGCTATATTATCTATAGCAGTTGACAAATCAATCACTACACAAACAGCTACTAGACAAATATTATTGAATGAAAAATCTTGTGTTTTTCTACATTAGAGCAATATTGAATGATCAACAGATGTGTATTTGACAGATGGAGAAAGAAATATTATTTTCTGATTACTTGCAAATAGATATCTTTATTGAACATAGAGGATGTATATATATGTATATGGTCACACCTCTATCGTATTCATTTGTGTACTATGATATGGAACAACTTCTCCTGGAACTGTTCCACAGTTACTGCCGATTGCAAGCCCAGATTTGTAACGAAACATTCCGTAATTTTTTTGATATTCAGAAAAATCATATCTGAACTTATTGTGAAGTTCTAAAATAAAATGAATAGTGAATTATCATAGTTTCCTTTCCATTTTTAAATCCTCACAGATAAAAGTAACCTGTCAGTTCATTGCATTAATGGAGTTAAATGAACACGGAATAAACTTATTCCGTTTAAATGAACAAGTTAATTGATGTTAATAATATGCGATTCAACTAGTAATTATGTACTTTTGCACTAGTATGTTATGTCCTTATAAGTGCTGAATGTTCAAATCTCTTTTTGCCACCAGACTGGTTTCGAGTTCATGATTCGTTGGTTGGTAATGCAATATTTAAATTAGTAAGTCACTACTACAAAATGTTCAGATTAATCTTTGAAATGAAAAGATTAAAAATTTAGAAATAAAATATTTGCTAAGGATATTTGTCAATTGTTATTAGTGTAGCTTTTAGTGTAAAACAAACAATGAACCTACGTGAATCCAATTCATATCATAAAATATTTTCCCTGGTAGAATCAATAATTTGAAGCAATTGAATTTATTAGCATGTATAGTCGTGGGAACGAACAGTAATGAAATATTTATAATGAGTGCATTCTGGTTCACACAAATCATTTGATTGAAATGATCGTTTTTGTTAAATATGAAGTTGTTGTCTTCAGTCAGTCTGATTCACAGTGAAAGATGAGATTCTGAGGTTAGTCATTCTATTCGTTGTCGATTGATGCACATACAAATTCATTTCTCTTATCATAATAATCCTTTCAGTTAAATCATTGTTATTCTTGTTTTAAATTTACAGTTGAAACTGATTGAATGATAATTTCGAGGAAATGATTGTTCTTTAATCTTATCGTTTGTTTAAAACCTTCATTAAATCAATTAACCTCTTAAAAACGACCATATGGCTAATAATACAAAGATTACAAGTCGTCAGTTCAGAATATACAACTCTTATTAAACAAACGTTCGATATCTCATTATGATAGATGATTTAGATAACAGTGAAATTATCGTAAAATTTCAGTCAACTAAGAATAAAGACACGCCGAGAAATAGAGAAAGATATGAGAGGAATGAACAAACATTGGACAGAACTGGAGAGGGAAGCCCAGGACAGAGTTGGTTGGAGAAAAATGGTGGGCGGCCTATGCTCCATTGGGGGTAACAGGCGTAAGTAAAAAAAAAGTAAGTAAAAGAATAAAGAAATTTGAACATGAGGTTTCTTTTGTCGAATTAACTTTATTTAGCTAAAAATCAAATCAAAGTACTTGAATAAAGTAGCAGAATGATTACAATGCTACATTAGCTTCAGTTTCATCCTGGCCTCCAACAAGTAGTGATCTGAAGCTCAATCAACTAGATTCTTAGCTTCCAAGACATATTACATCTTTCGGTTGATGCGACTCATTCTACAAACGTACAAATATGCAGTTTATGATAAACGTTATTGAAACCGGTCACTTTCACACCAAACATATTGAGAACATATGTGATATAGTGAGCCAATTAGAAGTTACCGAATGAGGTCATTTGACGACCATCACAAACGTCCTAAAAGATGAATACATATTTCAGTGCTGATCGCCTAGTGTGTGAGGAAATCTCAGCATGGATGCAGAAGGCTCAATTAGCTTTGGCAAACTTGCATCATCTATGACGTAGACGAGATATTCATCTACTAACCAAAGGACAAGTCTACTGCGCAGCAGTTTGGTCCGTCTTATTGTACGGGGGCGAAACATGGCCACTAAGAAGCGACGATATTTCTAGGCTGCTAGTACTCAACCACAGCTGTCTTCGAAATATTGTTCGTAATTACAGGGACCACTGAGTAAGCAGCGCTGTTGTTAGGAAAGGCGTACAATGTGAGGAGGTTAGATCAATTAACGAAATGTCGGATCGTCATTAGTTGAGGTGGTCGGGAAATGTGTTGTGAATGCC
>CALYCR020001330.1:0-10196 GCA_944470395.2 Schistosoma turkestanicum
ATTTATTAAGTCAAAATTTAATATTATCAGCATTTTTTGTTATATTAATAGGAGGTGTAAGTTGTTACTTTTTATGTATTAATGTAAAATAGAAGTTTATTTATTTAAATTAACCGCTCTATTGAACATTATGCACTGGTTTATATCATTGATAGATTTTAAATAGTCATTGTGATAACTATGAAAAAAATAAAAATACTGTACAACTATTTCTCAGCACTAATCACCTACCATGCTATCAGAGTCTGAATTGGTGAGTGATGATTTTAATGGTGAGAAGGGGATGATGGTAGCATTTCTAGTGAAACTGTGTGTTTACAACGCAAGATTTGGTTATAAAAGATTAGCCTTGAAAAAAAATCCAGACCTGACTTTTTACCCTGCGGATTTTTTTGATGTTACAGATAAACCTTAGCTATTGGGTCAACGACGCAAGTTCATCTTTTAGACTACTGAATTGCCATTACAGTAGTGTACATATATGACTGTATTACGAGGTTGTGTAGATTGTTAAGTTATACATTTGAAATCATGAATCAATCACTGTCAGACTACTATTAGAAACCTGGAAGCACTGGATGGCCGTCAGGCCCTGGTATGGGACTCATTAGCAGTGCGTATCCACGAATCTTACGCCCCGCAGGACTCGAACCCAGGACCTTCGGTCATGTGCGCATTAACACCTGTAGGTACCGGCTCAAAGGTTCCAGAGTTTAAGCGTTCGAGCGCAAGACCGAAGGCCCTGAATTTTAATCCTGCGAGGTGCAAGAGTTGTGGATGCGCAATGCTAATGAGCCCCATAAAAGGACGAAACAGCCATCCAGTGCTTCCAGGTTTCTAATGATGGTCTAACAATGACTGATTCATGATTTCAAATATGACTTTAGACAATTCGCCATATATTCTAATCCCATAGGTCGGTAACGGCGCCCTTGAACCTTACAAAAGCGTTTGCTTCTTCTAGAAAATGTCTTTTTTAGGTAATTACATTGAAGTTATAACGAGACAGCAATTAGGTAGCGGCGATATTTTGGGACTTTTCTATGAACAACCTTCAACTTATTAGCTCAGCACCTTGGAAAGTTTATCTGTTTAGCATTAATTATCCAACCAAGTCTTGCGTTGTAAACACAGTTTTACTAGAAATGCCATCATCATTCCCTTCTCACTAATACAATGATCATCATAAATTCGTCCTCGAACACGACGAATTCCACTTTATTTTACTGCTCTCCAAGCGATCGAAACGGTGTAATGGAATCCCAAGGAATACGGAATTTGGACAAGGTAGTTTTATCGATTTATTATGTTAAGCGAACTGGGTCAATGTCCATGGTAGCAATCTTTAAAAGCAAAACCATGTCCACATTACGTACTCGGATAATTCCTAGAAGAATCGTATGACCGATTCATTCTTTCATTTATTTTGTTCCCAAATCTCAATTGCCAAGTTCTCTAACTACTACTATTTATTACTTATAGTAGTAGTATCTTCCCACAGGGACTGTAGAACTCCAAAGTCATCAGCAAGCTAATTCACATTCCTTTACTGTTGTGGCCTAAATAATCCTGGTTACGAAACCCACCACATTTGTTACTCATGATTTTCTTTCCAGATCAATCGTCGAATAGATTGTAGGCGTTTAGAAAAGTCAGTGTTGCAAATGCTTAGCATATTCAAGACTGGATTTCATTTAGAAAATAAAAGCTGATACTCCGTTGTTAACTGTTTGGCACTTTGTCGTATTTCAATCTATAACACAATTTTTTTACACATTTGTAATCAATCAATCATTGTTAGACCACTATTAGAAACCTGGAAGCACTGGAAGGCCGTTTCGTCCTGGTATGGGACATACCAGTGGCAGTGTACATCCACGACTCCCAAACCTCGCGGGGTTCGAACCCGGGACCTTCGGCATTGTGCGCGAACGCCTAACCGTCGGACCACTGAGCCGGCATCCAACGGTGTTCATGTCTAACTCAGATTGATCCAGGGATTTTGCGCGACCTCACCAATTCGTCTTTGGTAGTTACTGCCTACACCTGACAGGGCTGAACTCCATTGGTCACGTCTTCTCACTAGAACTCCGATAATTTCCTCACGAAGCTAGTCACTAGTGAGCACTGTTATGATATTTTCAGTTAGCGCTTTGGAGATTTGTTTTTTTTTACACATTTGAAATCATCAATCAGTCATTGTTAGCCCAGTGGTCCGATGGTTAGGCGTTCGCGCACAATACCGAAGGTCCTGGATTCGAATTCTGCGAGGTGCAAAAGTCGTGGATGCATACATAACGAGACGAAAAGGCCGTCCAGTGTTTCCAGGTTTCTAATGGTGGTCTAACAATGATTGATTGATGGTTTCAAATCTCCAAAACTCTAACTGAAAATATAACACAATTATTTCTTTTCTCTTCTATTTTTATTTCAGTTATTCAGTTTAATACGTGATGATCTTGGACGTCGTAATACAGCTAGAAAAACACTTGTCGATGAACGTTTTTTAATTTAGAAATAAATATATTCTTCCAATTTGAAAGTGAACTGTATGTGCAAAATGGAATGATGAATGGTCCGTTTTTTGTTTTCTATATTTTTACATGATAAAAAAATTAATCAATGGTTAGTATTGTAATGAATGATATATTGAATAAATATAATACCGTTTTAATTATGATTCTTGTTGTTGTTGTCGCCACTTGGTAAGACATGCGTGTATATCTTCCCCGGGTTTTACGTTATTCTAAACCTAGTAATGTATTCTACTTAGAACATTTGAGTCAGTATACCATGGGCAGTGATAAACAGGCCCACATTGTCAATTGATACACTTGAACTCTGACGAGTTTACCTTAGTCAGTAAATGAGAGCGAGGATCGATGATCTGGTAATACGACAGGCTACTCTAATCCAAGCGTCCCGAACTCCCATTGAGTAAAAGAATAAGACGTCATATGAAGTAGGACATGTATTCTACAAGCATTTACAAAGTACACGGTCCGAGTCCAGAAGAGGCTAAGGATCCGCGTCATGAAACGTTACAGATAATGAATATTTATACAGTTAGGTCGAATAAGAAACAACATTGAAGAATGTGACGTTGATAGTTAGGAGGAGCAATAGGAATTGACCAATAGAACTAGACTTACAAATAATTCTGTTAGGTCAGTCAGTCAGTCAGTTGCAACGTAGAACTTCGTACGTAAGTACATCAGTTCATGTTGCCATACCACATCAGCACAGAGATGTAATTGTCAATTAAAATCCAATAGAAGAAGAGTTAGTAAGGGTATTAGAAATAATCGGAGAGGTTAGGATGAGAAGCATGATTAAATGAAAAAAGTTTAGAAAGTCAAAACTAGAGGTATTGAAGAATCCAGAAGATTAGGATTTGAGAGAACACAAAGAATAAATGCACCGGCGCCATTGCGAACGATTTTGAGCCATGTCATTCAAGGTCTCTAACCATCGATTATTATCATCTCGCGGACCCCAATCAGGTAGTCGACAACTACCTACATGGCTAAGTCCACTCGTCAATGACTTCATGGATTTATGCCATGTTTCGGTTTCGCCGCCCCTAACTTTCTTCCAACCTACTCCTACACCATAAGACAAAGCTCGACGAGGCAGTCGGTGGTGAGTCATACGTAACACATGCCCCACCATCTCAACTGACAAAAGTTTCACTACTTCATCGATTGATCTGCCATTCTTACCTAGCACCCGTTTCCTAATAACAGCGTTGCTCACTCTAGTGTCCCAGGATATAAGAGCAATGCTTCGAAGACACCTATGATCGAAAACCAGTAACCTACGAATATCTTCTACTCTCACTGGCCATGTGTCACACCCATAAAGTAAGACGCAGCGAACTACTGAGCAGTGCACTCGTCCTTTAGTCAGCAAACGGATATCTCGCCTTCGCCATAAGTGACGCAGGTTGGCAAAAGCCAATCGAGCCTTCTGTATCCGAGCTGAGATTTCGTCAGTCACCAGGCCATCAGCACTGATGAGACTTTGAAGATAAGTGAAGCGGTCTACACGTTCGACTACTTCACTCCCCATCACTAGTTCAGTTGCCGATGAAACCCAATCTTGAAGCAACATTTTGTGTTTCGAACATGCTTTCATTATTGCTTAGGGTAGTCAAAAGACTCTGCATTCTGTCAGCGTCTTCACCAAATAGAATTTTTGTCATCGGCATATTCTAAGTCAATAAGCGAGCCACCTGGTAAAAGGTTTACTCCTGAAAATTCAGACGAGGATAAGGTTATTTCTAGGAGCATGTCTACGACATAGTTAAACAAGAATGGAGAGAGCGGACATCCCTGACGGACACCAGTTGAAGTGAAGAATTCCGGTGACAGTTCGCCATATGTTCTCACTCGACCAGTAGTGTTCGAGTAGAGAGCTTGTATAAGGTTGATGTACTTCTTTGGTACACATTTCAAAGACATACACTGCCACAGAACCTCACGATCCGCTGAGTCGAATGCCGCCTTAAGGTCTAGTAAAACAACTATTGTAGGACGCCTGAATGTGTGTTTGTGTTCCAGGACCTGTCGTAGAGTGAAAATGTGGTCCATACAGCCACGTCCAGGTCGAAAACCATACTGGTTTTCTCGAGTTTGCTCTTCAAGAGCTTTCGTTAAGCGTCGAAGGATTACTGAGGCTAATATTTTAGATACTATATTAGTTAGACTTATTTCCCTGTGATTGTCACAAGAAGACTTTTGTCCTTTCTTATAGATTGGGACAATCAGTGATTGAGACCAGTCAGATGGGATTACGTCCAGTTCCCAGATTCTACCTAAGATCTCGGTCAACCTAGCTGCTAAAACTGGACCACCATCCTTAAATATCTCAGGGGTCAGTCTATCAGGACCTGCAGCTCGCCCTCGCTTCAGATTTGCCATTCAGGATGACTGGAGATCGTGGGTAACCGAAGAGTGGCTCGAGGCCAGTTGAACTGATCCCTAAAGTGTTCTGCCCATCGATCCAGTCTCCTGGATTGAGAATAAATATTAGTCCCGTCATTTTCTGAGATAGTCTCACTTACACTAGGATTCCTAATACCAGTTTCCTTGATGAGTCTCAATAGTTGCCAACTGTTGCCGACCGCCGATGCCTTTTCCATCGCTTTTGCTTTCGCCACCCACCACTGTTCGCGATCGTTACGTAGGCTTTTTATAAGTCTGCGCCTAAGTTGAATTCGTTCTTCATCATGTTCAGAGTCAGGTGGGATGCGTTTTCGAGCATCCATCAGTTCGGTGGATGCGACTGAAATCCACTGCTTCATCCTAGCCTTATGCTTTACGTTACTAGAAGATATCACTGCTATTTCCTCAGTCTTCTTGATGTCAAACCAACCTCCTACTCGATGGAAATCGCTTACATGGTTGCCTAACTGTGTTTCTAGTTGCTCCTTAAATATTTTCTTAGTTCGATTATCATCATGTAAAGCCCTGAAACGCTTACTTACGGTGTCTTTCCTACGCCCAGTAAGCCTCAAACAAATACGAGCTCGCACTAGGGCATGATCTGAATCTAAACATGTGCCCCAGAACGAGCGACAGTCCTCTATCGAACCCCTCCATCGGTGGCTGATGGCGATGTGATCTAGTTGGGTCCAACGTTGAGACGACTTTGGAGGTCGCCAGGTCAACAGATGCTTTTCCTTATGCCTAAAGTTAGTGTTTGCTAAGAATAGGCGGTTATCTGAGCATACTTGCAACAAACGGTCATCACTGTCTGTTCTCTGAGCAGAGACACCATAACATCCACTTAGGTATCTATCATTTTCACTTAGACTAACTACCTGAGCAATAAATTCACCAAACATTATTACTATATCAGAGCGCCCAACTTTTTGGAGGAAGTCAGAAAGCTTTCTGTAGAACTCATCTGGACTGCAGTCAGTGGGGGCATAGGCAGATGCGATGAAGAGGCAACGGCGAGTGTCCCTATCTTTCTGATTGGTGACTGTCCCGTTCAGTCGGACGGCGCACAGGCGACTATCTACTTGGATCCAGTCAAGGAGAGATTGTTCAGCTCTACGACTCAATGCTATGCCTACACCAGCAAGACCTCTGGAAGCAGCATCAGGGCTACCGGATACACGAAGAGTGAATCGAGCTGCTTCTTTATTTTGACATGGTGAAATCAGATTAATAATTTTACTAGGATCCTGTATGCGCGTTTCCGAGACGCAGCATACATCGATGGCACGAGATTCTAAAGTCCTAGCTAATGATGCCTGTTGCCCTATTTGACACAATGTCCGTACATTGAATGCTCCAACATGTAGTCTAGAGCGGGGTTTAAGGAGACCAGGAACGACGTTTCGCGAACTCGTGTCGTCTGCATTAGCTGTGCACTGTGATAAATGAATGTGGGAAGAGTTAGTCGTGGAGATAAGAGAAGTACTAAGTGGTGTAGGAAGGATTTGATTTTGACTAATTCGGTCTCGTGTGCTGTTACGGGTATGAGGGCGGTTGTCACTTCCCGGCTGCCCACACCGTGGAAGGTTGTTTCTTGAGGAACCTGAAAAGGAAGACAGATTAGAGTCGATCTTAGAGACCTGAGAGCGTGACCGCAGAGTCCAAGGGACAACTGCTTGAGGCCGGTCACGTACGGCCTTTTTGTGAAACGTTTTTTGAGGATTAGCTCCGTTCTTAAAGGCCCTTAGTGGGCACCCTTACCCAAGGAGACAAAAATCCGTGAGGTAGGGTGAGGTGTGGCAATTTTAGGGTCGACCTTTTCTAACCCTTCCTTCCTTGTCAGAAGGCAGCATCGCTGCAGATGCTGGTTGTCCGAGGGAAACACCTTACTGCTGTCACACCCCTCTGCAGTCAGCAGTACGACTTCGCCCTCATACGTTGAGTTGCTGCTTTTAATCTTGCCGTTCTCCAATCAACCTGCCTGGCATGGTAGGACCTAAAGGAACATATGTTCCACCCAATATAACTCGTTTGTGTGATCACGATAGGCAAGCCCGATAAGCACCACGTCAATGTAGCAGCTACGGTCGGGAATCCTCTTAGGATCTTGGATGAATATCCTAACATTTACATAGTGAATCAAATCCAGTAGCTAAATATTTGTCTTTTATATTAATTGAGACCCTGAATTCATCAAACTCTTACAGGTGACTGAGTTCATATCAAAATGTACAAATACGCTAAATGTATCTGTTAAAGTTCCTCAGCCAACATTCATGTTTAGTAATATTTAATAATTATCACCGCTTATAACTATTCGTATTTAAAATATTTGGAAAAATCAATTTACAATCAACAGAACTGCTTGTGCCATGAAACATGAACTTTAAAGATGGAAAATAGATTCGTCGAGTCACTAGTATGTAATCATTGATGCCTCCCTTGGACTTGAAGTTAGATGCAAAGTACCACAATTTGAAGAAGGCAATTCGGTTGATTTGCCAACTGGTGTTTGAGAAATATATTACGTATGCCTGTTCGCTGACTACCTAGACATGCGATGTTTGACGTAGAATTACGTTAAAAGAAAGTTAGGCGCTCCCAAAACCAAAAAGCGTGCTGTAGATGAAGTAACTAACTGTCAGACTGTGCTGTGTAAGCAGGTGGATACCGCCAAGTCGAGACTCGTGAGGTTATCAAAACTAACTTATAAAGTTCATTCCACAAATTCATTCTTTCATTACGAAGTATATTCCCAATGTTTAATGTTTTTATTTATTACTACTGATACTACAAATTAAAACTATGATATTTATCTTGATGATTTCATTTCGCTGTACTGTGGTGGTATGACACATGCATATCATCGACCAACTGAATACTATATATAACATACACTTTCTGCTACAGTTTATAGTTTATTAACTTCAATGGCGCATTCATTCATTGTGTTTTCTCAAATTCTAATCTCCTGGATTCCTCATCATCTCTATCTTTTTCTTTCTTAAGTAATCTCACTGAATTATACTTCTTGAACAACATATTCGAACCCTAATCTCCTGCATTACCAGTAATACCTCTACTATATCTACCACTATGTGATTTGAACTGACAGTTGCGTCTCTGCGTTGATGCAATATGGCAACCCGAGCTTATGTACTGATGTACGTCACAACTGACTAACTGATTGACTGACTAGTTTATCAACAATCCCAAACAGTTAGTGAGTATCAATTTATGCAACAATGTAAAATAGAACATAATTACTAAAGAATAAAAATTTACTTGGTCAATCAATACACACACAAATACACACACACAGACGCACAATGAAATCAGCAAAAACAACTTGGACAGGAATGTGAATATAAGAATAACAAAGTATTATAGTAGTATTCAAGTTGAAAACACATAATTATCATGTCTAGTTAGTTAATTGTTAATTTTTAATTATAAGAATAGTGGTGATATTAAATATTATGCATTATTGAATTATATATATACATATATATACGAAGGTATTCATAGAGCTACATATGACCTTGGGCTTCTGAAAGGTTCGAGAAATAATTACGATACAAATTTAACACTGTGATCAGAATTATAACACAAGTAACAAACGCCATTTCTTCGGTTACATATATAAGTGAATCAGTTGTTTCTTTTCTCAACTACTAATCAATCAATCAATCATAAGAACAAATGAAACAGAGAAACGAGTGAGAGAGAGAGAGAGAGAAAGCCGACAGCTTACCAACACACAACTGAATTCTAAAAGAAACAGTAACACATGAGAAAAACTAAGGTTATTATAAGTAGTAGTGGTATCCAGGTTTTAAAAAATGAAAACTCAACAGGATATTTATTTTGTCGCCCGTTTTATGCAATAATTTTAACCTTTATCAGATATTTTCTTGCCAGAAATCTACAAAAAAATAAAAAAAAATTTCAGAATGATGTGTACACAACTGTTGATGTGAATGAATGAATGATAATGTGGCAAATGACTGGGAAAAAATATTACACTATAATTAGAAAGAACCCACTGATTGCTTGATTGTTAGGTAGTCAATCACTGGCAGTTGACGAATCGAAGATTCCAAAGTAAACTCTTAATACAAACTCCAATATCTACTGATGTATATATTTGTATGTCAAGTTATTGGAATGTATATGATATATGTGTTTCCCTCTCTCTACAGTCGGTTTTTTTTAACTTAAGCACAGTCGAGTGATGTATTATAATCAAGGAATACTAGACATTAAAAACACCACATAACACTAAACTGTAAGTTATATAACCCGACCGCAGCTTCTACCGTAATGTGATGGTCGGGCTTGCCTATCGTGATGACCCAACAGAGCTATATTGGCTGCAACGTATGTTCCTGTAGGTTCTACCATGCCAAGCAAAACGATCGGAAAATGATGAGACCAAAAGCAGCTACTCAACGTCTGAGGGAGAAGTCGTACTGCTAACTGTAGAGGGGTATGACAGCAGTAATGGCGCAGGTGGACCCACTCTTTATGTTCCCTGGAATTCTAATCTTATGAATCTTCTCGATCTTCCTATTTCCACATACCAAATAACACAATACTACCGAGAATCGAACCCAGGGCCTTGAGGTTTCATAAACATGAAGAAACTCATTCGTCACCTCACATTTGATTTCAGACATAAAGATTCCAGGTTCAACTCTTGGTATGGCAGCGGATGTAGACTGTTGAAGAGTTTCATATTAAAACAAGAGAACCGTCCAGTGCTTACTGGTTTTCAATGAGTAACTAACTAAAAACAGCTGGTGACGTAAAATATTAAACACAACAATCCCAGCGAAATCCTTGACACTAAAAATAACTCGAATTAAAACTGCCAATACGAAAGTTTGTAGAAGAATAATAACAGCGAAATAGACACGACGTTATGGATCTTTTAACCTCTGTAGTAGTAGCCTAAATAAACTGTAATTCATCTAAAGCAATACGTGGATATACTAACCATATGTGGCTTATAAAATAAATATGAGTTCATTTATTCAACTTTAATTGGAACAGTTGTTCAGTGATTAAGACCTTTAAATCCCAGACAATAAAATTGCAGATCCGAAGATTATATTCTATTTACTTTGACCTCAAACTTAGAACGTGTCTTGAAGCCAAGTATGAGAATCTGTACCAACTGACGATGTGAAAATTAAGAAAACTATCTACACTTCCGACAATCCAAACAGATGGAGTAGGTCTCAAACC
>CALYCR020001331.1:0-10256 GCA_944470395.2 Schistosoma turkestanicum
GGGTCTACTCGTCTGTGTTTGTGAAGGTCTGCTTCTACATATCCGAACCAAGCTTCGATGTCGTCAGGCAAGAATGGCATGAAGTGATAGTTCGGTGGAACAAGAGTCCTAACCTGAAATGAGAGTAGAATACATATAACTATGCTAGAGGTAAAGAAGAATAAATATCGAGGTATATATATATTTTGTTATGACAAGTAACAATCTCACAGTGTCTCATTCAGTACACGTGATCACATCAGGCCCACCAATGAGGATGTCATGGATATACAGAATTGGACAACGCTACTGTACGTAACACTTTTCAGATATAAAATACCCAAAGCTAAATCAAACCAAACTTCATGTATGACGAGGAACGATGGTTTGCTTGAATGATGGTTGGAATGTCGAAGTGAGTAGACAAATACTGCTGGTTGATGCAAGGAGATGCGTTGCATAGCTTTCCCCAGGTGCGGATGCTTGGCTGAAAGCCGTCAGCTCTCTGTCCAATAAAACTATTGATCTCACTGATAACTTACGGAGCTAATAATTTCGGAGCAGGAAACATTTTCCACGAATAGCAGAATAGTTATCTAAGCACAAAACCGGGAACATGAGTCTGAGAATTAGGCAGTGTATGCGAGGAACCTCATTTTGACTGGTTAGTAGCTCCGTCAATCAAAAATAGCTGGGAGTTAACAACATTTTCCGCTTTACAAACGTTAGTGGACTAGATTCATCGCTGTCGCAATCAATGTTCGATGGTCAGCAACTCTATCCTGCCTCCTTTTGTATTGTAAGCGGGTATGTGAATGAGTATAATAGTTATAGGTATGGCAATGGACAGGGAGATAGGATTAACAATAAGCCAGTGTAGTGCACATAAAAATAATAAGACAAATAACAGGCAATGGAGAACTCACAAAATTATATGTGTGGATTAAGTTTTGTCCAATTCAACTCGAGGGACGGCTTTCCAGGCTGTGAATGCAAGATTACTGTTATTCAAGCGGCAAATGATTACCTTTGAACCACGAATGATAAAGGTAGTTGAATGCATTCATATCATTCATATCGACCTAGTGAGTTATCTGTCTATTTCAAACTCGAAGAACTTCATGATAGTCCCGAAAGAAGGGATAGCAACAATATAAAACTCTGAATTCGATAAAGTTTAAACGTCTAAAGAGCTTGTAATGGAACGCTTCTACGAAGAAAATGCGATTTTTGAAATGTAAACATTATTGTACTCGCTTTTTTTACTGTACTAAAAACACTTCTACTACTTCTTGCGCGCAACGTTCTCTTCGCGTTGCCGCCATATTTCTCTATTTGCTGCTGCCCATGTAATGCCAACGTTTTCCTTCAATAAAACCATGGAGTATTGATTTATTTTGTTCTGCTTTCATCACGCGACCGTATGGAACATTTAGTGGTGGGCATAGTCAATCTGGTATCTGGATTCGCTCACTAAAAGCTAATGATGTGAAATCAACGTGCGAGTCAGCTCAAGCTTGCAAGGGAATCAGCGCAACTGAGGGTTTCACTGAATTCTTTATAGACGAAATCATAAAAATGAAATCCAGCAATTTTTTCATTTGAGATATTTTGGTATAAATATGTTCTTGGATGTGCGAGTAATACATCCCAAGATTGCTTATTGGTGTGAGTTTAGGCTGTCAGTTCTTGCTGAGAATGAGATTTATTTTGGTGGACTCGTCACTAAAACAAAGCCAATTATATTTTTCAGCAGTGCGTTCTAAATTCCAACGCTTACACCAATTATCGCCTCTGCTGGTAACTTCATAAAAGAAATCTATCAGACATGTCGTGCATTACCTAGTTATAGTAAAGCCATTTGTAAGGTGGTCAGATAATCGATCTTTCATCACTTTTCCATTTCCCTCGAGATAACTGGATTAATATTAATTGATCATTATTCTTGGATTAAGTTTTTTGACCCTGATTTGTGTTAATTTTCAGGCTTTGGGAAATGTACTAACCTCTTGGGATGAGATAAATATTTTAAGCAATATTGCTAGTAAATGTGGTCCTGCCATTTTAAGGAGTATGGTGGTATTTTATCCACACCGGAGCCTGCATTGGTGTTACGGGAGAAACGAAGACATTTTGCTGATCAAAACATTTATATATAAATATCATTGATTTCACTGTTTTTTGGGTACATTTGTTTTACTTTACTTATGAACTTGTTCGAATTATTATTTTCGGCCATTTTCGGACTCCCGTTTCTCTTGGTTGTTCGTTTGCAGTTTTTTGCTCCAAGAGCCTATAAAATAGAAGGTAATTGTAATTATTATAATTATTGTTGTTAGAACGACATTGGTCGTCTATTTGTAATAACATATTTTGGTCGATTTGTGAATTGATAATAAACTTTGGTATCGACTTTGGAGTTCCCTTTTTGGTTTAACATTTGGAATCGTGAATAGCAAATAGATCGACAACCGTGCTCCAAGGGATCAAAAAGCAAAATACTGGACGTAACAAATGTTCTTCTATTTTATTTTGTCATATATTGGATTCTTTTCGGACGTTTTGGGTCCAGACGCTCTTCAAATCAAATTTTGGTCGTTGGAAACTTTTGGAAATTTGGGTCCAAAAGTTCTTCTAACTTTTAATTTGGTCGTTGGATACTTTGGACAATTCAATTTTGGTTCTTTGGTTATATTTTGGATACTTTTGGACATTTTTGTTATTATTGGCCGAATACGTTTGGATTAATTTCACATTTGCTTGGTAATCGATTTCGAATAAAAGCATACAATGGAAACTAGAAGCAAAAAGCTGAAGGAAATTGACGAAATGGAAGGTAAAATTTCTAAAGCTGTTTGTGGTATGTCTGATGTTAATGATGATAAACTTGATGATATTAGTGTTAATAGTAAGTCTTCATCTCAGTTTAGTACTTCTAGATTGAAGTTAGATAAGGCATTAATTAAGAAGAAGAATTTGGAAAGGATACTCGAGTTAGAAATGCAGCTTAAAATGTTAGATCTTCAAGAGGAAGTTGATATGGCTGAATTATAATGTAAGGTTATAGAAAATGATAACCAACTGTCATTAGACAAAGCTGAGGTAAATTCTAAGATTTAAGGGTACTTGGATTGTTATATTGCGCGTAATAGGTTAATAACCACCTCAAAATGCGATTGTA
The DNA here is from genome assembly GCA_944470395.2 of Schistosoma turkestanicum. Lineage (NCBI taxonomy): Eukaryota > Metazoa > Platyhelminthes > Trematoda > Strigeidida > Schistosomatidae > Schistosoma > Schistosoma turkestanicum. The sequence goes on from CALYCR020001331.1 coordinate 3,161, forward strand.
TTGATGAATTAAAGGACACATTACGTGCTACGGGAAATAGTACAGTTTGGACTAAGATCGATATGATGTTTTTCGACGGACAACCAAGCCAGTACCACCGTTTTATTAGTCAGTTTACAAGCATTATAGAGAGTAAACTGTCTGACAAGGGCCAGTTGTTGTCATATTTGTCATACTATTGTAAAGGAAAGGCCAGAATGGCTATTGAAGCTTGTATTTCTTTGCCCAGTCACTTGGGTTACGATAGAGCTAAGCAAATTTTGTATGATCTATTTGGTAAAGAACATCTTGTCGCCCGTAATCTTATTACTGAATTACTTAGCCACAAATCTGTTGAAGGATCCGCCGATGGCCTAACTGACTTCGCAATTAAGTTACGTAATGTATGTATAACATTGAAGGAAATGGGGTATATGTCTGATGTGAATTCTACGGCTAATCTGGAAATAATTGTGTCACGTTTACCCCTGGAATTACAGAATAAATGGGTGGAAGCTGCTGATAGGATCATGATGACCGGTAGAGAGCCGATATTTGAAGAATTAGTGATGTTTGCAGAAGAAAGAGCCAGGATTGCGCGATCACGTTTTGGTAGATTGGTACATTGTAACTCAAAGTTCCGTAAAGGTAATTATGAAGGCCAAGTTGACAGGAGATCACGCTTTAATGTAGTTAAGAGGGAACCAAGCAACTCATTCAAGGCTTTAAGTTGCGAAATTTGTTTTGGTGATCACAATGAGAAAGATTGTATGAAGTTATCAAAAATGAATGTTACAGAGAGGAGGCAGGAAGTGAGAAAGCGTGGTCTATGCTACCTGTGTTTAAGGAAGGGTCACATAGCCAAGTCGTGTAACTCGGACACAAGGTGTGACGTTGATAATTGTAAGATTCGGCATAATCCGTTATTACATATTGATGCTACTAACAAACATGTAGTGAACTTTGCTAAGGATTGGAAATTCTCAAAGGTTTGTTTGGGTATCGTTCCGGTTAGACTATATGGCCCCAAAGGATGTCTGGAAACATACGCTCTTCTAGATAATGGTTCAGATACCTCTATTGTATGCGAAGAGTTAGTTAATCGGTTAGGTCTCAAAGGTAAGGAGACTTCAATAAAGGTGACGACTGTGAATGGAACTTCTACTTGTGAATGTCTGGAAGTAAATTTAGAGGTATTTTCATTAGATGAGCGGGGTTCTATAAAGATCAACAAGGCCTATACGATCAAGAAACTTCCGATCGATTATGCAGAACCTTTAACCGAACTCCAGCTGAGAAAGGGGAAACATTTAAGGGACATAACTCTACCGAGGCTGCAAAGTAATCTAGTAGGAATATTGATTGTGTGTGATGCTCCAGATGCACATTGGGTCCTTGAACAACGCCTGGGAGACAGGAAGAATCCGTTTGGTGTGCGTACTCATCTCGGTTCGATGATTTTAGGTCCTAAAGAAGCATCGAGGTCTTTACATCAAGTTCAGTGGTGTCATTGTTCTACTAATGATATTTTGCGAGATATAGAAAGATTATATAATCATGAGTTCGAGGATGCAGATGGGTTTCGTAATGAATATTCTGTCGAAGATAAAAGAGCTCTAGAAATAGTTAATAGTTCCTTTAGACTGGAAGGTGGCCATTTCCAAGTTGGTCTACCCTGGAAGTATGATAAGCCAAGGCTACCGAATAATTTGGAACTAGCTGAACGTAGACTAGAGTGTTTAAGGAAGAGGTTTATGAAGGATAATAGTCTTCTGGAGAAATATCAACTTGTAATGAGTAAACATTTAAGTAAAGGCTACATCATTGAAGCTAGTAAGGAGGAATTCGACCGTGACGCTGTTTGTTGTAATATTCCTCATCATCCTGTTATCAACCCTAAAAAGCCTGGAAAATTAAGAATTGTTTTTGATTGTGCAGCTGTCTATCAAGGTTGTTCTCTTAACGATCAGCTTTTGAGAGGACCAAATACTGTAAATAGTTTGATTGGTATACTTCTACGATTCAGATTATGCAACGTAGCATTAGCCGCTGACATCGAGGAGATGTTCCTTCAAGTAAAGATCCCGAAACGAGACAGGGGAGCGTTTCGACTATTATGGTGGGAAGATGGTGATATAGGACGAAAGGCTAAAGAATATTGTTTGACAGTTCATCCGTTTGGAGCCGTGTCCTCTCCTTTTTGCGCTAAGTTTGCTTTCGGGAAGACGGTAGATATATTCGGAAAGGAATTGAATAAAGATTTCCAGAAATTTGTAGATAAGTGTTTATATGTCGACGACTATTTAACATCAATTGATAATGTGCAGGATGCAATCGAGCTTGCAAAAACCCTTGGTTTACTACTCAGAAAAGGTGGGTTCAGACTTACCAAGTGGATAAGTAACTGTTTACAGGTTCTCGAATCAATTCATCCAGAAGAGAGAGCAGAAGCCGTAAAAGAGATTGACTTTGAGAGACTTCCTACGGAACGCACATTGGGATCATTTTGGAATACTATGGTTGATGCGTTTGAATTTAAAGTTCGCATACCGAAATGCGCTCTCACTAGGCGAGGTATATTGTCGAGTGTAGCTTCATTATACGACCCCTTGGGATTGTTAGCACCATTCACAGTTCCTATGAAGCAGTTACTTCAACGTTTGAGTAAATTGGGACTAGGATGGGACGAAGAGATTCCAAGTGAGGAAGGCAAACGCTGGTTAGAGATTCTAAGTGGATTTCAGAGGGTTGAGAACGTTAGTTTTCCACGCTGTGTATTATTCCCACAATCAGATCGCTCGCTCCTGGAACTTCATATTTTCTGTGACGCCTCGGAAGTTGGATATGGGGCAGTGGCATACATCCGTTATTACATCGATGACACTGAAATATGTTCTCGTCTTATTACGGCTAAGGCAAGAGTAAACCCCTTGAAGATTCAAACTATACCCCTCTTGGAACTTACGGCAGCAGTGTTAGCAGCGCGTATGGGGTCCCAGCTGCTGTCCGAGTTAGATATTAAGTTTGCAGAAGTTGTGTTTTGGACGGATTCCATGATTGTCTTACACTATATTAGAAATGAGAAAAGCCAGTTTAAAACATTCATAGCAAACCAGGTCTCGACTATCCATAGTCTTACAAAGGTAGACCAATGGAGATTTGTACCTTCTAAGGAAAACATAGCAGACTTTGCATCCAGAGGAGCCAAGTTCAACATTGATGATGTCAAGGTATGGGAGGAGGGACCACATTTTTTGAAGAAGTCAAAGGAGTATTGGCCTGATGCGGATGTACAAGATCCTGAACCCCATCTCTTAGAATTAAAGAAGGTAATGTCCACGCATGTAATAGTTGGAGAATCCACCGTTGATCTGCTTATTAATTATTATTCAGATTGGACTAGATTACTTAAGGCTGTTGCATGGTTGATCCGATTTAAGCGATATTTATTAATAATGTATTCTGGCAGAAATGATCTGTCTCTACAGGTGGGTATGCTCAGAGTCGATGAGCTAGATTTAGCATGTTTAGATTTAATTCGATATGTCCAAAGCATAGTATTTCGGAAAGAGATTGAAATGTTGTCGTCTGATACCATTAGCAAAGTGAAAATAACATATTCACCCTTACGAACCTTAAATCCAATAATTATAGACGGTTTATTATGTGTCGGTGGCCGACTTCAAATTAGTTCCTGGTCTGAGTCGAGGAAGCATCCTATAATATTACCATCGAAGCATACAATTACAGATTTGATTCTACGATACTACCATGTTTTGGAGGGACATGTCGGAGCTACACAGGTAATGGCAACGGTCCGAGAAAGATTTTGGGTGCTGAGGGGTGGTGTAGCCATGAGGAGAGTGATAAAGGATTGTGTTTATTGTAAAAGGAGGAACGCCCATCCAATTCAACAACTAATGGCACCATTACCTGCGATCAGGATAGAAGGTTGTGACTATCCGTTCTTATCAGTTGGAGTAGATTATTTTGGACCCCTTATGGTTAAACATGGTAGAAATACTGAGAAGCGGTACAGTTGTGTATTCACTTGTTTAAGGTTGAGAGCTGTGCATCTAGAGGTGGCATATAGTTTTACCACTGACTCATTTATCATGGCACTAATGAGATTTGTCGGCAGAAGAGGTTATCCAAAAGAGATATATAGTGATAATGGATCAAATTTGGTGGGAGCTGAACGTGAATTAAGAAAATGTCTTCAAGGTTGGGTTCAGGAGCGTATACACTCTGATTTACTAAGAAGGGGAATTGACTGGCATTTCAATCCTCCAGCCGCTAGTCATTGGGGAGGAGTGTGGGAGCGTATGATTCGCTCTGTACGTAGGGTATTGGGTGCTCTTGTAAAGGAACAAATTTTAACAGATGAATGCCTTGAAACTTTTATGATAGAGGCGGAGCGTATAATAAACAATCGACCTTTGGTTCCCGTTACAGACGACTCAAGGGATCTTGATGCAATAACACCAGCAAAACTATTACTATTGAGAGAGAATGTTGCAGAATTTACTGACACTGTATCTAATGACAGGTATTCTAAGAGATGGAAGCAAGCGAGTTACTTGGCGCAAGTATTTTGGAAACGTTGGTCTAAGGAATATGTTTCACTGTTGCAGCGTAGATACAAGTGGACACAGTTAGAGAGGAACATACGAGAAGGTGACTTAGTAATGATATGCTCTGACTTCTCTGAGAAAAACAAGTGGCCCTTAGGTCTAGTACAGAGAGTGATACCAAGTAAGGACAGACTAGTGAGACAGGTAGAACTAAGGACGAGAAAGGGGATCCTAGTGAGAGATATACGTAAACTGTGTCTTCTTGAAGCGGTAGATGGTAGGTAGCTACTCGGATCCCTAGGCGTACTGGTGTAAGTCCTAGGGATCACGAGATTGTTGACATATTGCATGTTTGTTGTTGATTGCTTGTGATGCACATACTTGGATTGTTGTTATCTATTTTTGTCGGTGAAAAGAACCAAGGTTCTTTTGGTCGGGAGTGTTACGGGAGGAATGAAGACATTTTGCTGATCAAAACCTTTATATATAAATATCATTAATTTCACTGTTTTTTGGGTACATTTGTTTTACTTAACTTATGAACTTGTTTGAATTATTATTTTCTGCCATTTTGGACTCCCGTTTCTCTTGGTTGTTCGTTTGCAGTTTTTTGCTCCAAGAACCTATAAAATAGAAGGTAATTGTAATTATTATAATTATTGTTGTTAGAACGACATTGGTCGTCTATTTGTAATAACATATTTTGGTCGATTTTGTGATTTGGAATAAACTTTGGTATCGACTTTGGAGTTCCCTTTTTGGTTTAACATTTGGAATCGTGAATAGCAAATAGATCGACAACCGTGCTTCAAAGGATCAAAAGGCAAAAAACTGGACGTAACAATTGATTCAAGGGTGTTAATGGCGCGTGAATACTTCTAAGGTCAATGTTGATGGTATTGAGATTATTCTTACCGACACAATAAAGAATAAAACCTGAAGCAAGATGTTCGTTTTGATAGAGAGGGAACCATGTAATAAAGAGTTCACAAATAACACTTTGGTCATAATATTTCACTCCATCATACAGTTTAGAATGAATGTTATAATCTACGTTCTTTTCATGTGTATTTCAAGTAGACAACAGTCTTCGGAATTTACCTATAGTAGCGAGTAGAGTACGTTCCTCTGTTTGTTTGAGCCGTTAAAGCGGATTTTTCACACTCTCAGGTACGGAGTAGATTTGGTGCAGGATACTGAAGTCTTTTGATTTAAAATATGCACGTTTTTTGTTTACGAAGATTATCCCTGATTTTTTGGTTTTTATAATAGCCTGTGGTTGTGAAGGACTTTTTCCACAGCAGACACTGAGTATATGTAGCGATTCAGAAAGCTCATCACTAGTAAAGAACGAAGTCCAGCCGAAGCGCGTATTTAGAAATTGAAAGCTTTTCTAGTCAGTGTGTTCATAATCTCCATGTTTAAAATGCATTATTGTTTTGAATTTATGGCATTTTGCAGTAATATATTAACTATTTCACCACTTTAATGTTGCCTCTAAGTCAGCATACCTCTTGTAATATGCTGTTATTTGATAATAAATTATTGTTGTTACCCATATTGGACACCTTTGCAGAATCATTTAGGAAGCTTTTGAGCATGTGCTTTTCCTGGTCTCGACTTTCTAGAACTGGAAGGATGTTATAACTAGCCCAGTGTTTAAATGTGGCAAGAGACGAATCGTGTCCAATTATCGAACTGCCAGTCTAACCAGCACAATAGTCAAGTAACCTGAAAAAATAATTCTATGTTATTGAGTCATGTAGAATTATACGATCTGTTAACTCTTGAGCAAAAAGGATTTCTAAATAATCACTACTGGCTTAACCAACTTCCCAACTGCAAAAGAGGATCGGACGGCAGCAGGAGATAACGGGTTAACCGTTGAGGTAATATTCATAGATTTAAGCGAAGCAATTGATAAGGCTTCCCGCTAGGGAATTCCGCAGAAGCTCTCGAGGTTTGGAATAAAAGGTGAAGTAAGAGATTGAACAAATCAACTCCTACAGAGCCGAAGACAGAGGGTGAGACAGCCGGAACGGAAAAGGTCAAAAGTGGTGCACCACAAGCCTTTACAGTACCGCCATCACTTATCCTAGAATCTACTCTAGGTCCCGTTATATAATTTACCCTAAGTGAAGGGTTCCGAACATAGGCTTTATTCTGTCCAGACAATCCTGCCTGGGCCTTCTTCATATTTACTGAACTCACTAACCTCTGTTTACTTGGATCCAAATAACCGTTCCAGGCTTTTCGAGCAGTTAGGAGGCTTTTATCATCACACACTTCGGATCCATCTTGATGCCTACACTTTTCACCTTTTTCTTTCTTTTCCATACTTAGAAAAGCCATCTTATCTGTTACACAAACCGGCTTCTTACTGTGATACGCATCAAGAGGTTTTACATCGTCACGGTCACATACTCGTCCTTCAACAGCTTTCAACCCGATATAATTGACAACTCTCTTATCTTCCGAGCGTGCGTTAGGTAGAAACGAAAAATCCTCATGTCTCGCACGCAGACCACTAGTAGCTTCCGTAT
>CALYCR020001332.1:0-10238 GCA_944470395.2 Schistosoma turkestanicum
TCGAAGGAAGGGGCTCCCGTGGCCGAAGGAGTTGCAGGGCGGAGATTGGCGGAGCTTCCTGGAGGAGTCTGGGGCCGCGGTGGAGCTGGTGGGGGCTTGGGGCGGATTTGACGGTGCTGGGGACGCTGTGGGGAGGTGAGGCGAAGGCGGTGCACGACAGCCTGGACGGTGCCACCAAAGAGACGGCGTGGGGAGACGGTCACCGGGCGGCTGATAATGGAGTTCGACAGCCCAGCGGACAGGGAGGAGGCGCCGCAGAGGTTCCGTTGGCGAGGCTGTCGGCCGATGGTGACCTGTTGGTGCTTGCTGTGGAGCTCACCGGATTGCGCCGTGAGGAGTGGACGGGGCACAGTCTTTGGCGTCGCAATTTATCGAGTGTGTGCCTGCCGCCGTGTTCCAGCATCGGGAACTTGTGGACGCTACACGTTGGATAGATGCCGGTATCCATTCCAGACCAGTGATCAAGAACGATGACCGAAGTGGTAATCCGGCATAGTGTAGCGTGTCACGGAATACGGAAGGTGATATTAACTGACCAGGAGCTCTGTTTTGAAGGACCACGACGACAGCTTATTAAAAGGGGGGACGAGTGTGGTGCTGTGTTGCGAATTACTTATAAGTAGTATATAGCGTGAGTGTCAACGTAAAGTCTGGTAGCATAATATGGGGGGAAGATCAAGAAAGGAAGAGTCAGAAAACAATGGAATTTGTATGAAACGCATGAAGAGTGACAATGGATTGATGTTTGGCAACAGGAACAGTCCAGTTCCATAGTATGAACTGATCTTTTGCAAATGAACGATTTACGATATGGTTTTCCGATTTTACTGACTAACTCTGTAATTTTCGTTAAATACAATTCGGTTGCCCCCACCTGTGTTCTCATTCACTACACTACTACTACTACTACTACTACTACTACTACTACTACTACTACTACCGCTACTACTACTACTACTACTACTACTACTACTACTACTACTACTACTACTACTACGACTAAGACTACAAAAATTTAAACTGATTTCACTTTGTGATTGTGTCACTACTGGGTGGAATCATTGATGTAAGCAGCTTGAAAACCGGAAAACACATTTCATAATGAATTCCATCTAGTTCATGATTCGCTTCAGCTGTTTATTTTACATAAGACCATTTGCATAATCTTCAACTTATGGCTAATTCTTTAATTCCTATTTCTAAGCTTTGCTCAACTAGTCTATATTACAAGATCAATTTTTTCTAATTTGAAAATACACCTTTTCGAATCAATCAAATATTTATCTCATAAATGAACAAGCTTTTTTCACAGTTTCAATTCTTTCTCAATTTACACGTTCGAAATCATCAATCATTCATTGTTAAACCGCCATTAGGAACCTGCAAGCACTGGACGGCCGTTTTATCCTGGCATGGGACTCATCAACAGTCCACATTCACGACTCCTGCTCCTCGCAGGAATCGAACCCGGTACCTTTGGTATTGTAGGCGAACTCCTTACCGTCGGGCCATTGAGGCGATGATTTCAAATGTGTAAAAACGCAAACCTCCATAACTGTGCCCCAAAATATCTTCCACATTTATATGATTTCCTGTCTACGATTTCTCTATCTACATATTTTAACTTTGGTTATGCTTGATATTATTTCATGATATAAATTATGTACACGTCAGTTGAGTAGAATTTTTCCAAAATCAAATCAATTCATGTTCATTTACCACGAAATCGAACAGTTTCAATGCAGTCATTTACTAACTAGTGAACAAAATCTAACCTCTTTAAACAAATGACACCTATAAATCAACCTAATTATTCATACCAGTCGACTTTTATGATGTGTACAGCATAACTCATTTCGATTCAATTCTCAATAATGTCAACAGAAAAAATAACACTGTTTTTTTTAAAATATTTCACTGTAAGTCAATCCCTACTATGATTTATTTGAACCAATCATTTTGATAATCTTCACTAACATCTTATTATTGAAATTCTGAAATTATTTCAATATAAATCTATGTCTGTATTCTCTAATAGGTAAAGATCAAGAAGTGATTATCAAACAAGTCACATACGATATTAATTTGTTTATCCAATTATCTAATGATATATATACATTGACATGTTGAACATAACTCATGTGAATAATGTTTGTTGACCATGGACAACTTATATTTCATGATAGTCGTGATTAGTGAATTAATTCTCCAACAAAGAGTTCATGTTAAGTCTAATCTACTAGGTTCATTTGAAAAATTGTACATTCCAACATCGATTTGATTGATTTTAAATTTCAAATCTACTCACATCTACTGCCTTTTGTGTTATTATCTGGATAATCTAATGAACGATGTCTACCAAGCGAGTACAAATCAGTTAAATCATATCCCCATTCAGACATCATAATTCACTGTGTCTTTTATTCGACTTAATGAGTCGATATTTAATTTTAAATCATATACATATTAGGTCAACAAACAACTGTAATACGTTTAGGGATGAATTTGTTTTGTACTTATATGTAGAAGATGTGTTCAAATTGATTGGATTTCCACTTTTGATCTAAATTCTTGGCTCTATGCCAAATCAATAGGAATATGTATTTCTATCAATACGATAATGACCAATTATGTATATCATCATCTGTAAGCTAAACATGAATAAATGTTTGAAAAATTACTGTTACTGACATTTCTATAAATTAGATTTCATGGGAAATAATGTTAAACATGAAATAATGAATGATTTTTTAAAAATTCACAAAATGTACATAAAAATAGGGTAAAAAAAATATTGAAGTAAGCAAAGCAAATATTATTTCTCTTATTCTATACTGATGATGAGATTTTCTAATGTTGATATTGGGGAGTGAATATCATCAGCCGATCTTGGTATACTTGTCTCTTGAACAGAATCGATTCGATAGTGACTGTAGTCAATACATTTTATTTAAGGAAATCAAATTAAGGACACACATTTCATGCAATTTCGTATGTATCTGCATTCTGACATTGACATCAAGACTTAGAACTCATACCTTTTTCTTTCAAAGTTTGCACGTTATCCGTTGAGTTATTGAGGACAGATAATCACTAACTTGTTCACGGGTAATAAATTAACATACATAGGGACTTGTGGTACATACACGTGCACATGTCTCATTGATCACGAATATAATAACATGAGGAACTTATACTGTGTCCGACTGTTAACCATAATTGAACTTTGCGGAAACTCTGAAAATTTAACTACAGCTTCATGATATAGGGTTATTAAAGCAGAATTATAATTAGTAATAACTGAACTTATCCACTTTAAAGATCATTTTAAGATCTTTTCATGAACAATGCGTATTGGGAGTGAAATGTTTAGTGCTTACTCAATGATTAAATATTTTGTTGAAATCTTTTAAAATATATAATCAACTGACATATTCATGTTACATCGATGATTAAAAGTCAACCAGCAATTGAGTTATTTATTATTATGCTCAATAGAGAATCTTATAATGATCTAATGAGAATCCGATGACACGTCACAATAAGCTGTTCACTGCTTCTCGATTTATAATCTGATACACTGAGCTAATCAATCACATGTAGAGTAAATTATAAGGGAGAGGCATTGACAGCCATACACTACTGGTCAAGATATGGGACACAGAGATACGCTACTGCATGAAAATCTGACTTGATCAAAATATTGACAACTTACATAATTAGATAGAACCATTTCGGTTAAGTGTATATGGAGTAGCACTAACATTAGTTTATATATTTGTTTCTCATATAAACTGTTTTATAAATGTGTTGACTCAACATGATCGTACTTATATATATATATATATATATATAATTCATAATGTTGAATCAAGGCACAGTAAATGTATGTTATCTTGAACTGATGAATTATAGTAAAACATTGTGAAAGTTAGGCAACTTTTCAAATTCTGAAAGAATACACACCATTGACAAAGTACATCGTAAACTATGATGATTGTTTGAAGAATATCTGCATATTACAGTCAGTAAGCATTTAAAGTTTTTGTCATTAATTACTATTATTATTAAAGTGGTTATCTGGTATGGATAAAAATGTAACTTATAGTTGATGAGTTTAGAAAAACAACAAACCTAAATTAACAGAAATTGACAAGACAAATGTTGTCATGACCAGTATTTGTTTTTTTTGACAGATGCAACAATACTACTCAACATATATGTGGACTGTTCGAAACAGTAGAAGTGGTGACGAGCATGATCAATGAAATAATACTGTCTATGATACCTTGGTTTCCATTAGGCATTACTGATGAGTCTCAAACTAGGATCAATGAACCATCTAATTCACAATAGATTTCTAACGATTTTACAAATAATGGTATTGATTCTTAAGGACAAACGTCTTCAAAACCTATTTCTTTCAAATTATATGAAATTTTCATTATATTATGGGTTGTAAAGATTATTGAACTACTTTAAAATCGCGAATCGATCATTGTTAGACCATCTTTAGAGATGTGAAAGCACTGGATGTCCATTTCTTCTTGTGTGGCACGTTCGCGCTCAAGAATGAAGGTCCTGGCTTCAATTCCAGCGAGTAGTGTGAGTCATGGATACACTCATATAAGGACGCAACTGCCGTTGGTGCTTGCAGGATTCTAATGGTGGTCTAACATTGATCGATTCATGATTTGAAATTTTTATTTGTCCTACTCACTCGAATACAGTGTTTAGTAAGCTGATCCATCAACCACCCTACAGCGATAATAATTTGTTTTGCAGAATTCACTTGGTAAGATGCTAACTTAGACAGAACACGTCATTTTTTGATTTGTTCACAAGAATTTCGGTCTTTCTTAGATCAATAAGCAAATGAAAATTCAATTGATCATTCAGAATAAGTTTTTTAATTACAAAAACAAGCATAATGGTACTAATTTTCGTAACTCAGTAGTATTACTACGTTTGACGTCATGAATAAAATGGGCATAATTTTGCCCTTGCTTTTATGTGAATAATTTTCTTATCCCCGTACCATCAGTTTAGTTATCCAATCAATCAGTTGTAAGGTTATTTAGATCCGGATTCCTTGATAATATTTATAATAATAAGATAAGAATAAGAATAATACAATTAGTAGACTAATATGAATTCGTAATATCTCTAAAGGCTTTTCATTAGCTGAAAATGGCCTGAATTCACATGAGCAAAATTATTATAGAAATGCGTTACATCACAGGCAATAATTAATGAAGTCTAGTTCGAACCAAAGAAGACGAAAGAAGAACCTATTGTATATGACAACAGTTAAGAATGTTTGTTAATTATTTTATCAAAAATGAAATCATGAGAAAGTCGAAAGTGTGGAGTTGTAAACATGTGATAGTGAATAAACCATAAAGAAAGACATGGAAATGAAGAAAATTCACTTTTTGACGATATAGTTTTCTGCAGTTGTACAATCATCTTGATCGGTAAACTTTCATGTAGCTGTTCATTGTGAAATATGGAAATTTTACATAACTAACAACCATGCGGAAGGCAGTGAAAATGAAGTGGGATTGGGTAATACAGTCAAGATTATTAGAAGGTTTCAAGTATCGAATAGAAGGGTGATATTTCAATGTGGTGAATAAGCTGAGTTTATATCAATTGACAAAGTAAACAAAGAAGCATCGAATGTTATGTAAATAGTTTCATCAGCAATAAGAGGTGAAAATCTATAGACGCATGCTCACTAGTGACTAGCTTCGTGAGGAATCTTCTCCGAGTTCTAGTGGGAAGACGTGACCAGTGAAGTTCAACCTGTTCGGGTGTAGGCAGTGTCTACCGAAGACTGTGTATGAGGTTGCGCAACTCCGTGAATTTGATCAAGTTAGACTTTAAGGCAGTTAGGTGCCGGCTCAGTGGTCTAACGGTTAAGGCTTTCGCGCACAATACGGACGGTCCTGGGTTCGAATCCTGCGGGATGCAGGAGTCGTGGATGTGCAGTGCTGAGGAGTCCCATACCATGATGGAACGGCAGCCCGGTGCTTCCAGGTTTCTAATGGTGGTCTAACATTGATCAATTCATGGTTTCAAAAATGCATAACTTAAATTTAATGGTCTAGTTTGTGAAGGAGGTGGAGCAAAAAACTCTCTTTCCATTACTCACAGTTTAGATGAAATTACCACATTACCACATTAAGGCCTCACGAGGTCTGAACTTCGAGATTTGGTCACGTGATGAAATGTTCTCTTCAGCGATGTCATTTAATCATTATGTATGAAAATGAGAATCAGTTACTGAACTACCTGTCATGACTATGCGAATGATTTATACTCTTACATCACGGAAAATAATTTACTATTAGTGATGAAAATCGTCATCTAACTAACACCATGATTCCGCAATCTTGTTTTTAATGCACTTAAAACTGTTCATTTCTCTTTTTTAAATTATCATTGACTGCATTGAGGATGGTGTGATTGCGAATTTATCCTGGCAAAGTATATTCAAACTAATTCAGAATAATACTTTTTCTCGTTGTCGCATAAGTTATCACCTTATCAGACTAGAAAAAGTTACCTAAGGTGAAATACCTTTACTGATACAACAACAAATTATGTGTTGAAGTTATTTCAACTCAGTTTTATTTGGTTTTTAGTTTCTTTCTGTTTTATCATATTATATTCTCTTACTCTTGACAAAACTTTTCAATATCCATACCAGATGAAAAAACAGATTGATGTCGATGACCTACATTTGTTGACAGAAACAAAAACAGTCCAGTTTAAACCAAACAAAGCTATGAGAATTTATAAACAAACTATAATGATTTGTGGCATCAGTCACTTTTTCTATGACATTGGCATGTAAGCTTATTTGGCAATAAGGAACAATGGTATATTAGGAATATGAAGGTTTGTGAAAGTATTCTTAGAAGCGAAATCAGCAGATCCTTTAAAGTGATCATCTTAAAACGTGGAATTGTACTGTAGTCATACTTCATCATCAAATACAGAGAACACTGAAAAATATTAAAACAATGAAAGATGGAGCGAATTATGCTACGAACATGACCTGAAAATAATACCGATGTTGTTACACAACGCAGTATGCTTAGATTAACTATTAAAATTTAAATGGTGAATGAATAAAAACTAGATTTCAGTGATTTCGTACAATAAATGATATGACAGCCGACTAGTTTTCACTCTCGCTCTCCTCAACGTAAACAGCATAAATTTGATTCATTGCATACAATGCATGTCATTGTGACGTTTAACATTAATCACTATCGATAGTTATCATCATTTTGTAATCTTGATAGTGTCAAACAAATAAATCACACTTTCCTAACACCTCTGATCAGTCTCCTGTTCCTATGGATGTTTATCTGCGCTGTATTCACATTTCACGCCATTGACAAGAGAATGTTGGTTCTTTTTGAATGAAAATTGACAACGAGTCTACATTTTTCCGCCTCGAATCAACATGCTCATCGTGAAATATTTGTTAGTTCTTTTCAAGCACCGGAAGTTCCATTATCAATGCTTTCGTTGTGATGCATTTTAATTGGATTGCGCTTTCGTGGTTATCGTCCGAAGTAGGGATGACAATGTCAGTGATCATTTTGCCCTCCTTGTTCTTTACTAGCCGTGCTGGTTTTCTACGTTTACCATACCCTTTTCTTGGTATTCTCCCAATATATAATAATCACTCTTTTCTAAAAGCTTTGATAAATTTCAATTTCGGAATATTTTAATTCTTTGTTTATTTCAAATTTATTTATCGTGCATCTGGAATGACACTCTTCTTCGTTTGCTTTTCATGGATAAAATTAATGATTTCTTCTATCGCTTTTGATGTTCATTGAAACTCAGAACCCATCCAAGTTCGACAACCACCTAAATATCTGGAAGCACTGGACAGTCGTTTCTTCCTAGTATGGAACTCTTCGGAAAAATGCATCCATCACCTCAAAACTAGGAATCTAACCCAAGACCTTCGATCTCATGAGCAAAACGCTTTCGACATAATGTGCAGTTAGTGCTTAGCTCACTGGTGAGCGGGTTGTCTATAAGACTGTTTATTTTCATGTTGTTAACATCTAAACAAGCATATCATTCTTTTAAATAAAGAACCTAATCTTCTGACCAGTGGTCTCTGATGTCAGTTTATTGGAAATTATGAGTTAATAAACCTATCACTAACCAACATTTGACAACATTATATCACTGAATTTTATCTGCCGAGTTGCATTCTATTCATTCAATATACCAATCACAAAATTCGTTCACTTATCAAAACCTCCGAATCAGTGTCTTGTATCAATATAGATGTATGAACTGTTGTAAATTATCAAGAGAAACAGTCCAGCTGTGAAAGTAACGAATCAAATCAAAGGTCGATAATTTATGCAATCTGAGGTCTTGATGATGTAATCTACCTCATGACTACTTTTATTCAATAAATGTATGCTATATATTATTAAAAGGTATAGCGTGAAGTAACTTTAAATACTGATTTACGTGTGACTTTCAAATATCTCTTCAAATTGAGGTGAGAATATATTTACGTTTGATATGCAATTTAAACTATTTGAAAGAAACAGTGAACTTACTGAGCTAACTAATTAAAGTTTTATGTATTTTATTTACAATTTCGGTATATGATGAATGTATAATTGATTTAAGGAGACCTGGTCAATACATGGCACTAAATCATGAGCTACTTTAGTTGATAAAGTTCCCCGAAGATGAACATTGTGTTTTACTAAACGCTTATGTTTGCAGTAGATAAGACTTGTTTACGAGATATTCTCATATCCTTTTCACTATTCCCTGCAATAAACCTTTAACAAATTCGTAATTGTACTGTTGTCAAAGTTTATTTGTCAATAGTAAAATCTAAAATCGACATTTTCACAAGCAACAAATCTATCATTTATTGTTATGATTTTTATGTAAAAGATCATTCTTTCAAAATTAGTTGTTTACTAGCAGGTAACGCATGAAATTTGTTTGAAAATATTTCGTTTCTTTTCGTGAGTTTAGTTCAAGAATTTTAGGCTGACTACTTTCTGACATAAATACATCGAAGATGGCCGTAATGTTATCATATCAATGTCATATTCATACAGTTATCAGGACTGATCGAATTCAATCTATTTTACTGCATTTTGGTTACCAGCCTAGGCGGTTTAACAGTTTGTACAATGCTCTGTTTTGAAATGGAGTTCGAGTGAATCGACAGAAAAATCTGGACATTGATTTGTTGCTTGTTAACACTCGTGAACAGGCGATAAGCTCAATCTTCAGGATACTGGTGTCATGTGTGATTCGAATCCGTGTCACCCACATTCACAATAGAAGAACTTATCACTAAGTCCTACAATAGGACACTTACCGTCAGAATAGCTCAGTCGTAACATTTAAATCGCTTCGGCAAAGTTGGTTCCGTCAAAGTAATCTGTACACACCGAGATTCAAGGTTGTATGGCAACTACGTTCAAACAACTAACACAGTTTATAAATCTTAGTCTTCTCAGTTATTTTATCACAGATTGCTAACAGTGATTTAGACTAATCACAATCTGGAATGTTCATTGTATTGAATTGACTAACATCGATGGTCAATCTAAGAACTACTGAAATTCAGCAATTGCTTACTGAACAGAAATTGTCAGATATTGATGACACAAAACAATGAAACTGATATGAGGAAAGATCCACCTTTTGAAAATGATTAGGTAACCACTTTCGCCAACTGGTGTGCAAAAATGGATTTGAGTTCTACTGAGTATATTGAATATTTATAGTCATGAGTGGTTATTGCTGCCCCTATTTCTGATTATTGATATAAGTTTGTAAATGACCAACTTTTAAAATGATCATAACGTTCAGTTAATTCAGCTGCTAGCATATCATTTTAGATTGTTAACAGACAGACAGTTTAATTGTCACTTCATTTGTTCGTATGAATTTCTGACTAATAGAATTTATTAATTTTCTCAATATCATCTTTGGAATATTTGATAAAACGTTAACATGTTTAACAATTCCTAGTTTGTACATTTGTTTAGAAATTATCTAGATTGACAAATCTACATTTGATCTTAGAGTAATGAAATACTTTTCAACAGAACCAACACTTTTCAAAGTTGATTTCATGAGTATATCAATAAGTTATCATCAAAACATTTGTTACAGTCAGCATTTGTTTCTTGATTTCCGATCGTAAAAGTTTTCTC
>CALYCR020001333.1:0-10235 GCA_944470395.2 Schistosoma turkestanicum
TCTTGCAGCCTTTTCCGCCGTCGTTGCTAGATCTTCCACGTATTTTCGTTTGTCAGCTCTGATGCTCTTCTTCACTTCCCTGATTGCTTCTGTGTATGTAGCTTGTGCGGTAACTTTCTCTGCTCTTGTTCGGCTGACATTGATTGCTGCCTTCTTGTTCCTCCTTTCTTCAATGTTTGCAAGAGTATCAACAGAGATCCATTCCTTATAATGCTGCTTCTTGCGACCAAGGACCTCCTGACATGTTGAAGTGATTGCCTCCTTAATCCCTTTCCAATTGTTCTCCACTGTTGCGTCCTCTCCATTGTGTAGATGCTGTAAAGCCCGGGACGTAATGGTGAGGGCTATCTTGAATTCGTTGAGCGTTACAGTATCCCGAAGAAAGGCCGTATTAAACTTGTGTGATGTTGTCTGTCCCGTTGTCCAGTGCTTCTTTAGTTTCAGTTTCATTTTGGCGATTAGCAAATAGTGATCTGAGGCTACATCAGCTCCTCTCCTGGTTCTCACATCCTCCATAGTCCTTCTGACGTTTTTGTTGATACAGATATGGTCAATTTGGTTTTGAGTAGTGTGATCCGGTGAAATCCATGTGGGTTTGTGCATGCGTTTGTGCGGGAATATTGTGCCATCGATGACCAGTTTGTTGAAGGCACATAAGTTTGCAAATCTCTCACCGTTTTCGTTTCTTCCTCCCAGTCCACGTCGTCCCATGATGTCTTCATATCCAGTGTTGTCCATTCCAACCTTGGCATTCAGGTCTCCCATAAGAATCGTCAAATCCTTTGGTGAACATTTATCGACGATTGACTGCAGCCTTTCGTAGAATTGATCTTTAACGTCGTCATTGTAGTCATTGGTAGGTGCATAACATTGGATGATGTTCATTGTAATGTCCTCTTTCTTTGTTTGAAGGATGCTTTAATGATCCTCGGTCCATGAGATTCCCATCCTATCAGTGCCTTTTGTGCTTGTTTGGACAACATCAGTGCAACTCCTTGTGTATGTGAAGCATTTTCCTCTTCATTACCAGAGTATAACAGCAGTTCCTCTGAAGCTAGTCTCAGTTGTCCTACTTGTTTCCAATGTGTTTCACTGATGCCAAGCACCTCGAGGTTGTATCTTCTCATTTCTGCCGCAACTTGAAATAGTCTTCCAGTCTCCCACAATGTACGAACGTTCCATGTACCTAAAAAAATGGTTGCTCTGGTTGTCAGAAGAGGCATCAGCCCCGTGAATTCCGAGGGAACTCGGCTTTCATCACGCGACGTCATAATTCTTCTTTCCAACTCTCAGGGCAGAGTTAAAATGGTTTGAATATTTTTTATGGTTAGCGTTTTTGGGCGAGTTAGTTTTTGACGGGTTCGGGTCGCCATCCCCATGTCCAACCCTCCTACTTTACCCGGGCTTGGGACCGGCAGTAGCCCCGAAGGTTCTACTGGCAGAGTTGGAGATAACCGCAGTCAATTATAAAAACCTGAAAGCATAACATCAACCATTAATGCATCCGAATTGTCTTTCATTTGTCACTAACTTGTTTACCGAACATTTTGGACACCTCCATCGTGGAGGATTAATTTAAAGTGATGTTATTCAGGTTACCCACGCGAGTACAAACAAAAGATAATCGGAAGAAAAGCAAAAATGATGCGAAATAATTTAATGCAAACAATACACTATTCATATAACGAAAAGAGACAATTTTTCAGTCTTGTCCATCAGCATGCGAAATATACATGTTAGGGTGGAATAAAAAATCTAAGCAACGGGTTTTGTTTTAATAGTTCGAGATTGGAGACGAAGCAAAAGTGAACGTTTTTAAAAGATGGAGTTCGATCAGCAATTAGATAGTATCTTTAAGGTCCTAGATAAGATTAATATCTATGTAGGGATGATAAAGTCGCGGATAGATTCAGAAAATATTACCAGTGAGTGAGATTTACCTCAGATTTTATTGCCTTTAGAGAGCAATGAAATGCCTTAAAATTTACAAAAGTGTGAACTACGTGATTATCAGATTTTGGGTTATAAATGGATAAATACTCTGTACAAAAACGGTATGAGTGGAATATTAGCCGATGAAATGGGGATAGGAAAAACAATACAAGTGAGTCATTTATCAGTTGACGAACTTAGGTTAGTTCGGAAAACTTTTTCGATGAAGAATTTCATTAGTCTCCAAAAGAACCACTTAGTAACTTTAGCAGGCTCATAGTTTTTTGTTTTCCTGTTACTCGAATTCCGAAAACATATTTACTGTTGTGGGTCTTCAAATACTTGATTTCTCTATAAGGTACAGCCTATACTCGACTTAAATGAATTAATTGGTAAGTTATTGTAGTATATTTATCAGTGATACGGATATCGATGCCAATTAGTTTTGGAAATTACTTACACCACTCTTTGTGTAACAGGTTGTGGAAGTTAATGACTCAGTGTGAAAATCTGTATTCAACAGGCATTTCGTCTTCAAGTTCGGGTCTCACCAAGACTGTGTATACTGACGTGAACATATTGGTATACAACTTGGTAAATATCCGTCTTACAGTCCATATGATTATGAACCCCTCAGATGCAGCTACACATCACTGAGCAGTAGTCTTAAGATCATGGTTTAATAATACCCCAAAAATCACTGTGAGACCGGGTTGTGGACATCGAATTTTCCCCAACTCTGTACCTATACATCTTCGTATCTCCAAGCTGAATGTAGACACACTCGGTTGCATAGATAGGCATCAGCTATGTTTTAGACCAGATAACCAGAATGTCGTAATCAGCTTGAAGTGCATTGCACAACCCGTTATTTCTCATCGAACGTTTATATCATAAACGTACAGCAGAATCGGTGATGATACTGAAGAGTTCGTTTACAAATGTTATAAGAAGTAAAGGACCACGAACAGAAGCTTGTTATACCTCATTAAATACTAGTTTCAAGGAAGTGCATTCAGAATTTATTCTTACTTTCTATCTTCGATCTACCAAAATCTTTGGTCCACTTCAGAAAGGGCCCAGTTTTAAGAGAAGTCTATTTTTCGGTACCGTATCAAATGTTTTGCTAAAGTTGATGCATATAATTTGTTTAAAATTTTATTTTGTAATTCATCCAATCCTGATTAATTCATGCCTAAAGTGCCTAGGACATTTATTGTGTTTTTTATTGTCTTAATAAAATTTTTAGGAAAAGTATTTGAAGTACAAATCGTGATTACGATAGTTAATCCAGCCAAATTGAACACGAAATGATAACGATTTCATGATGATGCTTCTGTTTACAATAGCCTTAAGCAATCTAGACACCTCCATGAACGACGGTTTTGCTACTCACTCGTCATTGTTCACATAGATTTACTTAAGTTTAAATATTATAAAAGTGTGCCAGTAACGTATCTACTATTTTACCTAACCGGTATTCGACCATTGATTCTCCTTCGTATGGACCATTATTTCACTATGCTGAGAATTTATGATGTATAGGATCTTCAGCCACTAGTTTTAAGTGGTTTAAAAACCAAAACTGGTATTTTTACACATTTGAAAAAATATTCGCTAAGAAAATTTTGGTTCAGAGATCTACAACCTTTTACCAACCTAGGTCGTTAGTCACTTATATCGATCTAACATCCAGTGCATTACATTACTTGATATGATCTCTCCTTTTCACTTAGTATACGTCTGTAGCATAATTGGATAATTTATTTAAATTGCTTGTTATTTCATATTCAGTCCGAAAAGTTCTCTTTAGTTAGTCCAACAAAAACAGTTTTGGAGACTTATAATAGAATACTTATTATAAGCTTACGGCTTATATATATTTATATTTCTTCTGAGATTCCTATTTGGATCAGCCTATCGTCGTAGACTCAATCTCTTATGAGATTGGTTTATATATTCTGCTACTCAGATTTACATCTTAAAAAGCAATCGTACATTACAAATCATTCTTATAACACCATCTCAAATCTAAAAAGTCTGTGGCACATACTAAACATTCTCAAGCTTTGTCTATAAATTTTTTCTCATAGCAAGACTATATTCAGGTTGTTCTTGACTGATCACGAGACTGCCTAACTAGAAACCAAATAAAAAAAGGATGGCGCTGTTTCGAATCCTTAGATAAATGCGCAAGTCTTATCTTCAGTGTAAACTTAAAATTAACATACAGATATTCTTTCAAAGTTAGAGTAGTCCGTTCAATCATGATCTAAAAATCAAATAGTTTAAAATGTCTTGTATATATAATGCATAAAGGGTTAGAGCAAGGATTTCATTTGTTTTATCTAACCACTGTTTTTATTTTTTTCAAAATTAATCTTTCACCCAATATTTATAGCATTATGCTGGTTTATATTTCCTTTTTCAACAATTGTTAGGTAATTGCCGGTCTAGCTAGTTTGATTGAATCAGGTGTTTCTGGTCCATTCTTGATTATTTCTCCTTTGTCTCTAATATCTGTATGGGCTGATCAGTTAGCAACGTTTGCACCCAGACTTCCATGCATAGTTTATTATGGAGCAATGAAGGAGCGTTTAGAACTTCAGAAGCAAATCCGTAGACGTGTGCACGTACCATCAGATGGACCTGACACCATTTCAGTCCCTAACCCCATCTGTCCACAATCTTCTGAAACATCATTATCTTCAAGTAGTAATACTGATGTCACATTATCAAATTCCGAGTCAGTTTTAGAAAACTCCATTGGATCACTTTCTAACAGTTCATCTTCTCTCCATAGTGACCCGTCGTTGCAAAAACACACACTAAACTATGTTGTAAATGATTTGAAAACCAGTGAATCAGAAAATATTTTTCTTGATAACATGGATGATGACACTTCAAAAGCACCACAATTTCTTGATGATAATAACGGTGAAATATTAACTAAGAAAGACAAATTATGCTTCACAACTAAAATAAATCCTCAAGATGAACATATAAACTTGAGATCACCAGTTGATGAAAAAATTTATAAAAATGAATTACTCACGACAATACATAATCGACAGGAGGATTATGTATTGTCGTGAGTAATTCATTTTTATAAATTTTTTCATCAACTGGTGATCTCAAGTTTATATGTTCATCTTGAGGATTTATTTTAGTTGTGAAGCATAATTTGTCTTTCTTAGTTAATATTTCACCGTTATTATCATCAAGAAATTGTGGTGCTTTTGAAGTGTCATCATCCATGTTATCAAGAAAAATATTTTCTGATTCACTGGTTTTCAAATCATTTACAACATAGTTTAGTGTGTGTTTTTGCAACGACGGGTCACTATGGAGAGAAGATGAACTGTTAGAAAGTGATCCAATGGAGTTTTCTAAAACTGACTCGGAATTTGATAATGTGACATCAGTATTACTACTTGAAGATAATGATGTTTCAGAAGATTGTGGACAGATGGGGTTAGGGACTGAAATGGTGTCAGGTCCATCTGATGGTACGTGCACACGTCTACGGATTTGCTTCTGAAGTTCTA
Organism: Schistosoma turkestanicum; assembly: GCA_944470395.2. Classification (NCBI taxonomy): domain Eukaryota; kingdom Metazoa; phylum Platyhelminthes; class Trematoda; order Strigeidida; family Schistosomatidae; genus Schistosoma; species Schistosoma turkestanicum. Next base: position 5,481 of record CALYCR020001333.1, read on the forward strand.
AACGCTCCTTCATTGCTCCATAATAAACTATGCATGGAAGTCTGGGTGCAAACGTTGCTAACTGATCAGCCCATACAGATATTAGAGACAAAGGAGAAATAATCAAGAATGGACCAGAAACACCTGATTCAATCAAACTAGCTAGACCGGCAATTACCTAACAATTGTTGAAAAAGGAAATATAAACCAGCATAATGCTATAAATATTGGGTGAAAGATTAATTTTGAAAAAAATAAAAACAGTGGTTAGATAAAACAAATGAAATCCTTGCTCTAACCTTTATGCATTATATATACAAGACATTTTAAACTATTTTGATTTTTAGATCATGATTGAACGGACTACTCTAACTTTGAAAGAATATCTGTATGTTAATTTTAAGTTTGCACTGAAGATAAGACTTGCGCATTTATCTAAGGATTCGAAACAGCGCCATCCTTTTTTATTTGGTTTCTAGTTAGGCAGTCTCGTGATCAGTCAAGAACAACCTGAATATAGTCTTGCTATGAGAAAAAATTTATAGACAAAGCTTGAGAATGTTTAGTATGTGCCACAGACTTTTTAGATTTGAGATGGTGTTATAAGAATGATTTGTAATGTACGATTGCTTTTTAAGATGTAAATCTGAGTAGCAGAATATATAAACCAATCTCATAAGAGATTGAGTCTACGACGATAGGCTGATCCAAATAGGAATCTCAGAAGAAATATAAATATATATAAGCCGTAAGCTTATAATAAGTATTCTATTATAAGTCTCCAAAACTGTTTTTGTTGGACTAACTAAAGAGAACTTTTCGGACTGAATATGAAATAACAAGCAATTTAAATAAATTATCCAATTATGCTACAGACGTATACTAAGTGAAAAGGAGAGATCATATCAAGTAATGTAATGCACTGGATGTTAGATCGATATAAGTGACTAACGACCTAGGTTGGTAAAAGGTTGTAGATCTCTGAACCAAAATTTTCTTAGCGAATATTTTTCAAATGTGTAAAAATACCAGTTTTGGTTTTTAAACCACTTAAAACTAGTGGCTGAAGATCCTATACATCATAAATTCTCAGCATAGTGAAATAATGGTCCATACGAAGGAGAATCAATGGTCGAATACCGGTTAGGTAAAATAGTAGATACGTTACTGGCACACTTTTATAATATTTAAACTTAAGTAAATCTATGTGAACAATGACGAGTGAGTAGCAAAACCGTCGTTCATGGAGGTGTCTAGATTGCTTAAGGCTATTGTAAACAGAAGCATCATCATGAAATCGTTATCATTTCGTGTTCAATTTGGCTGGATTAACTATCGTAATCACGATTTGTACTTCAAATACTTTTCCTAAAAATTTTATTAAGACAATAAAAAACACAATAAATGTCCTAGGCACTTTAGGCATGAATTAATCAGGATTGGATGAATTACAAAATAAAATTTTAAACAAATTATATGCATCAACTTTAGCAAAACATTTGATACGGTACCGAAAAATAGACTTCTCTTAAAACTGGGCCCTTTCTGAAGTGGACCAAAGATTTTGGTAGATCGAAGATAGAAAGTAAGAATAAATTCTGAATGCACTTCCTTGAAACTAGTATTTAATGAGGTATAACAAGCCTCTGTTCATGGTCCTTTACTTCTTATAACATTTGTAAACGAACTCTTCAGTATCATCACCGATTCTGCTGTACGTTTATGATATAAACGTTCGATGAGAAATAACGGGTTGTGCAATGCACTTCAAGCTGATTACGACATTCTGGTTATCTGGTCTAAAACATAGCTGATGCCTATCTATGCAACCGAGTGTGTCTACATTCAGCTTGGAGATACGAAGATGTATAGGTACAGAGTTGGGGAAAATTCGATGTCCACAACCCGGTCTCACAGTGATTTTGGGGTATTATTAAACCATGATCTTAAGACTACTGCTCAGTGATGTGTAGCTGCATCTGAGGGGTTCATAATCATATGGACTGTAAGACGGATATTTACCAAGTTGTATACCAATATGTTCACGTCAGTATACACAGTCTTGGTGAGACCCGAACTTGAAGACGAAATGCCTGTTGAATACAGATTTTCACACTGAGTCATTAACTTCCACAACCTGTTACACAAAGAGTGGTGTAAGTAATTTCCAAAACTAAATGGCATCGATATCCGTATCACTGATAAATATACTACAATAACTTACCAATTAATTCATTTAAGTCGAGTATAGGCTGTACCTTATAGAGAAATCAAGTATTTGAAGACCCACAACAGTAAATGTTTTCGGAATTCGAGTAACAGGAAAACAAAAAACTATGAGCCTGCTAAAGTTACTAAGTGGTTCTTTTGGAGACTAATGAAATTCTTCATCGAAAAAGGTTTCCGAACTAACCTAAGTTCGTCAACTGATAAATGACTCACTTGTATTGTTTTTCCTAGTCCCATTTCATCGGCTAATATTCCACTCATACCGTTTTTGTACAGAGTATTTATCCATTTATAACCCAAAATCTGATAATCACGTAGTTCACACTTTTGTAAAGTTGAAGGCATTTCATTGCTCTCTAAAGGCAATAAAATCTGAGGTAAATCTCACTCACTGGTAATATTTTCTGAATCTATCCGCGACTTTATCATCCCTACATAGATATTAATCTTATCTAGGACCTTAAAGATACTATCTAATTGCTGACCGAACTCCATCTTTTAAAAACGTTCACTTTTGCTTCGTCTCCAATCTCGAACTATTAAAACAAAACCCGTTGCTTAGATTTTTTATTCCACCCTAACATGTATATTTCGCATGCTGATGGACAAGACTGAAAAATTGTCTCTTTTCGTTATATGAATAGTGTATTGTTTGCATTAAATTATTTCGCATCATTTTTGCTTTTCTTCCGATTATCTTTTGTTTGTACTCGCGTGGGTAACCTGAATAACATCACTTTAAATTAATCCTCCACGATGGAGGTGTCCAAAATGTTCGGTAAACAAGTTAGTGACAAATGAAAGACTATTCGGATGCATTAATGGTTGATGTTATGCTTTCTGGTTTTTATAATTGACTGCCGTTCTCTCCAACTCCGCCAGTAGAACCTTCGGGGCTACTGCCGGTCCCAAGCCCGGGTAAAGGAGGAGGGTTGGACATGGGGTTGGCGACCCCATTCCGTCAAAAACTAACTTGCCAAAAAAACGCTAACCAGAAAAAATAATTCAAACCATTTTAACTCTGCCCTGAGAGTTGGAAGAAGAATTATGACGTCTCGTGATGAAAGCCGAGTTCCCTCGGAAGTCACGGGGCTGATGCCTCTTCTGACAACCAGAGCAACCATTTTTCAGGTACATGGAACGTTCGTACATTGTGGCAGACTGGAAGACTATTTCAAGTTGCGGCAGAAATGAGAAGATACAACCTCGAGGTGCTCGGCATCAGTGAAACACATTGGACACAAGTAGGACAACTGAGACTAGCTTCAAGGGAACTGCTGTTATACTCTGGTCGTGAAGAGAAAAATGCTTCACATACACAAGGAGTTGCATTGATGCTGTCCAAACATGCACAAAAGGCACTGATAGGATGGGAATCTCATGGACCGAGGATCATTAAAGCATCCTTCAAAACAAAGAAAGCGGACATTACAATGAACGTCATCCAATGTTATGCACCTACCAATGACTACAATGACGACGTTAAATATCAATTCTACGAAAGGCTGCAGTCAATCGTCGATAAATGTTCACCAAAGGATTTGACGATTCTTATGGGAGACCTAAATGCCAAGGTTGGAATGGACAACACTGGATATGAAGACATCATGGGACGACATGGACTGGGAGAAAGAAACGAAAACGGTGAGAGATTTGCAAACCTATGTGCCTTCAACAAACTGGTCATCGGTGGCACAATATTCCCGCACAAACGCATTCACAAAGCCACATGGGTTTCACCGGATCACACTACACAAAACCAGATTGATCATATCTGTATCAACAAAACGTTCAGAAGGACTATGGAGGATGTGAGAACCAGGAGAGGAGCTGATGTAGCCTCAGATCACCATTTGCTAATCGCCAAAATGAAACTGAAACTAAAGAAGCACTGGACAACGGGACAGACAACATCACACAAGTTTAATACGGCCTTTCTTCGGGATACTGTAAAGCTCAACGAATTCAAGATAGCCCTCACCAATAGGTTCCAGGCCTTACAGGATCTACACAATGGAGAGGACGCAACATTGGAGAACAATTGGAAAGGGATTAAGGAGGCAATCACTTCAACATGTCAGGAGGTCCTTGGTCGCAAGAAGCAGCATCATAAGGAATGGATCTCTGTTGATACTCTTGCAAACATTGAAGAAAGGAGGAACAAGAAGGCAGCAATCAATGTCAGCCGAACAAGAGCAGAGAAAGTTACCGCACAAGCTGCATACACAGAAGCAAACAGGAAAGTGAAGAGGAGCATCAGAGCTGACAAACGAAAATACGTGGAAGATCTAGCAACGACGGCGGAAAAGGCTGCAAGAGACGGAAACTTGAGACAATTGTATGAAACTACAAAGAAGCTGGCCGAGGACTATCGTAAACCAGAACGACCAGTGAAAAGCAAAGAAGGCAAAGTAATCAGCAACACTGAACAACAGCGAAATAGGTGGGTAGAGTACTTTAAGGAACTCCTAAATCGACCAGCTCCACTGAAGACACCCAACATCGAAGCACCATCCACGGACCTCCCAATTAATATTGGCGCACCTA
>CALYCR020001334.1:0-10254 GCA_944470395.2 Schistosoma turkestanicum
ATTACCATTGGAAATTTGAAAGCACTAGACAACAGCTGATTAGTTCTAGTATATGACTCTTCAACAATCCTCATTGTAAACCATGCGTTCACTTATGACTTATGAGAAATCCTTCGAATTAGAATTTGTAACTGTAAAAAATCTAACCATGTCAAGGGTAATACCTGTTAATGATTTTGGGCAATCATTGCCCATTATCTAAAAATTAAATGAAATCAATTTGTTTTGTGCTTTCGCCAGTCATTGTAACTTAACAGTTATCAATAAATTTCTAAGATTTATTAAGCGAAAAAAAATATCACCGAAGTGAAAAAATAAGCATGAATAAATATTAAAGTTAAATTTTCTCTAATCATAATAAATAATTAATCATAGATCAATAATTTTAATTACAGTAATTATAAATTCAAAAAATTAATAATAGTAATGATAAAAACTTATTGAAATTACAGAGAACTAACTATGTTATTTATAGAACTAAAAAACGGAGCTTTATATATAAACAATTTTAGTTATGAGTTTATATTAGTTTGAAAGAAGTTAACTTTTAATCAACTAGAAAAACCAGGGCATGCTAAAGTTATTCTTCCTTACTACAAAGCTTTACATCGGACTCACCTTTAGTATTTATACACTGAGCCAAACTTCAGCTATTCAGTATTAATTAGATTCAAGGTAAATTTATCAATGTTTCGAGTAAGACAGTGTGGTGAGTGGGAAAAAAGGAAATATGAAATGAAACAATAGCTCTTCGATGATACTATAGTATGCAGATCATACGATATCATTAATTGACTGAAATTGAAAATATGTAACATCGAATTTCCGTTGAGTGGATGAACGATGTCATGCTTAGGTCATCTTCAACTGAAAGATTCTTTTTAGTTAGGAAAACAAGCAAGAAACGCAACTTTCGCAATGGAAGATAATTCGGTTTGAAACAATATTGGCGGAATACTCATATAAATCCTGTTTTCGATTACTACGCGCTTCTAATGATAGGAAATTGACTTACCATGTTTTTTGTTTCCTGTGAAAGTGTTAGTAACATTATTGATTACTATTCTAAACCAGAATTGATTTGATAGATCAGCTGGTATAACTAAGTTGAAATATCGTCGTTATTGATGTTAAAATGAATCATAATTCTGAATAATTTTAACTTGTCGGCGTAAATACATAATGATATTTATATTTAACAGTTGAACTAATCTCAAACAGAATGAAAACCTATGTCACATCTCACATGTGAATCTCAGTTGATGAAATGGAATGATAGATCGTGGTAGGCAATCGTTAGGTCCAATGGTTAGGCGTTCGCGCACAATATCGAAGGTCCCGGGTCCGACTCCTGCAATGTGCAGGAGTCGTGGATGCGCACTGCTGATGAGTCCCGTACCAGAACGAACGGCCGTCCAGTGCTTCCAGGTTTCTAATGGTGGTCTAACAATGATTGATTGGTGATTTCAAATGTGTAAAAACACAAACCTCCAAAACTCTGCCCCAAAATAAAAGAACTATTTGGATTACATGACAAATTTTATCAAATCGTTACGTGCAATGATAAAATTGAAAATTTTTGAAAAGAAAGAAGTTATCAGAATGTTTGTAACAATTTTACTAGCGTATTCAACCCTATAAATCTTGAGGTCGATTTCTACTACCAGCCGACTGTAGCGAAATTCTAATAGTTCACTTTTTCTTATAATTCGTGCTAATGTTATTTAAAATGATTATTAAAACCTCACACCCATAACGCCTCTTCTCTTTTCAACAACAATGAAGCATCATCAAAATACAAATTGGCGTTACTTAATGTAGTAACCGCAAACAATTTAATATTCATAATACATATCATTATTTGGCTATCACAACTCTCAGAATTGCACAACTCCGACCTTAAACACTACAGCTAATCCAGGAATTAAAGGTCGCACACTGATTATGATAGCATGAAATCACTAACTGGTTATAACTTAAGTTTTTTTCGGTACATCATTTCGTGTGCCATAATTTTGCAAAATCAATAATCGGAATATTTGGCTAAAACAAAAACACAAAATTTAACTCAGAAACTAATCGCAAGTAAAAGTGAGACATAGAAAGTAAAATGTAATTAACAAGTTCGGATTGTGCAAGCACAAGCTGACTTTATATAGATGAAGAAAGCGTAACTTTATGTATGAATAGAACTTCAAATAAACGGAACATCGATGCTAATAATGTCAGAGCACTTTCAAGTATACAGTTATACAATTTCTCTATATATTTATATATATACGCTGTGTAGAAAAGGTAAATGGATATTACTTACCCCTAGGTGAAAATTTGGATTTAAGTAATTTTGTTTTAAGGAAATTATAGTTTACTCTTAAAAGATCATCCTACATGCTTTTGTGTAATGTCTATCATATAATATTTCCAGAGTAAACTTTAGCTACTCAAATATTTTAAGTAGTACAAAACTCATATACAAATTTCAGAAATGTTGGGGACGTTAGATCCCCAGAACTCACTAGGAAAGGGCTAATTTTGTAATTTTATTCTGAAATTTTGAATTTCCATGTTTTCGCGCCAGTTGACCTTCGGCTTGTATTTCTTCCTCGGAAAACCCTTGGCTGCCATTGGTTGATGGATTTTTTTTTAGTACGCTATATTGTGGTTCTCCCAAGAGCGTTTCCATCATCGTATAAATAAGCTTGATTTGTGTGCTTGAACATCCCGTATTTTCTGGGTGCTTGCAGAATACATTCTCTACGCCTTATCAAGACTTCTTGCTTAGTTAGCAGGGCCGGGGAAAATCGATGGTCATGTTCTGATTATTTGAGACTGTGAGAGTAGATTTGTAGTGCATCCAGATATATTCCAGTTGGCTTACATTTAATTTGGTTAAGCACTTTCGATTAATTTATTTAACCAAGCCATTTGTATTGCAACAGTTTATATGTACCATTCGTTCTTATTACTGTGTGGTTTGTATGAGCTCACATGACGTATCCCACTTGTCATTTGACCTTGTCAACCGTTCGTCGCTTTTATTCAGTCAGTCAGTTGCAACGTAGAACTTCGTACGTATGCACATAAGTTCATGTTGCCATACTACAGCACAGAGACGCAAATGTCAAATCAAATCCCATAGTGATAAAGATAGTAGAGGTATTAATGTTAATAAAGAAGACTAGGGTTTGAAGATATTATTCAAGAAATATAATTCAGTGAGATAAGGTTAGAAAGACAAAGGTAGATGTGCTGACGAATCCAGAAGATTACGATTTGAGAGAGCTCAAAGAGTGGATGCACCTGCGCCATTGCAAACGATTTTGAGCCATGTCGTTCAAGGTCTCTAACCATTGATGACTTTCGTCTCGCGGACCCCAACCAGGTAGTCTACATCTACCGACATGACTCAGTCCACTAGTCAGTGACTTCATGCATTTGTGCCATGTTTTGGTCTGTCCGCCCCTACTTTTCTCGCAACCTACTCCTACACCACAAAACATAGATCTTTGAGGCAGTCGGTGGTTAGGCATACGTAGCACATGTCCCAACCACCTCAACTGATGAAGTTTCAGCACTTCATCTATTGATCTGCCTTCCTTACCTAGTACTCGTTTCATAACGACAGCATTGCTAACTCGGCTGTCCCACGATATACGAGCAATGCTTCTCAAACATCTATGATCGAATACTAGTAACCTACGAACATCTTCTACTCTTAACGGCCATGTTTCACAGCTATACAAGAGAACGGAACGAACTGCTGCGCAGTACACCCGCCCTTTGGTTAGCGAACGGATATCACGCCTACGCCATAAGTGACACAGGTTGGCAAAAGCCAATCGAGCCTTCTGTATCCGTGCTGAGATTTCGTCAGTCACCAGGCCGTCAGCACTGATGAGGCTCGCAAGATAAGTGAAGTGATCAACACGCTCGACTACTTCACTCCCTATCACTAGTTCAGGTGCCAATGCAACCCAGTCTTGAAGCAACATTTTGCATTTCGAGGGGGAAAACCGCATCCCGAACATGCTCGCATTGTTGCTTATGGTAGTCAGAAGACTCTGCATTTTGTCAGCGTCCTCACCGAATAGAACTATGTCATCGGCATATTCTAGATCAGTAAGCGACTTTCCTGGTAGAAGGTCTACTCCTGAATGTTCAGACGCGGATAATGTTATATCTAGCAGCATGTCTATGACAAAATTAAACAAGAATGGAGATAGTGAACATCCCTGACGGACACCACTTGATGTAAAGAATTCCGATGACAGTTCGCCATAAGCTCTCACTCGACCAGTGGTGTTCGAGTAGAGAGCTCGTATAAGGTTAATGTACTTCTTTGGTACACCTTTCAATGACAGACAATGCCACAGAACCTCACGATCAACTGATTCGAATGCCGCTTTTAGGTCCAGGAAGACAACTATTGTAGGACGCCTAAATGTGTGTCTATGTTCCAGGACCTGTCGTAGTGTGAAAATGTGGTCTATACAACCACATCCAGGTCGAAAACCAGACTGGTTTTCTCGAGTTTGCTCTTCACGAGCTTTCGTTAATCGTCGAAGTATTACTGAGGCCAATATTTTAGATACTATATTAGTTAGACTGATTCCCCTGTGATTGTCACAAGAGGACTTTCGTCCTTTATTATAAATTGGGACAATGAGTGACTGAGACCAGTCAGATGGGATTACGTCCAGTTCCCAGATTCTACCTAGGGTCTCGGTCAGTCTAACCGTTAAAACTGGACCACCATCCTTAAACATCTCGGGGGTAAGCCTATCGGGACCTGCCGCTCTACCTCACCTTAGATTTCCTATAGCTTTCTCAACTTCATGTAAACTGGGAGGACTTAAATCGATTTGCCATTCAGGATGACTGGAGATCGTGGGTAACCGAAGTGTGGCTCGAGGCCAGTTGAACTGATCCCTAAAGTGTTCTGCCCATTGGTCCAGCCTCCTAGATTGAGAATGGATAATAAGACCATCCTTTTCCGAGATAGTCTCACTCACATTCGGGTTCCTAATACCGGTTTCTTTAATAAGGCGGAAAAGTTGTCTAGTGTTGCCTATCGCCGCTGCCTTTTCCATCTCTCTCGCTTTCGCCACCCACCACTGTTCACGGTCGTTACGTAGGCTTTTTATAAGTCTGCGCCTAAGCTGACTACGCTCTTCATCATGTTCAGAGTCAGGTGGGATGCGTTTTCGAGCATCCATCAGTTCGGTGGATGCGACTGAAATCCACGGCTTCATCCTAGCCTTGCGGTTTACCTTGCTAGCAGATACCATTGCTGTTTCCACAGCCTTCTTGATATGATTCCAACCTGCTTCAGGATAGGAATCACTTGCGTGGCCGCCTAACTGTTTTTCTAGTTCCTCCTGAAATATTTTCTTAGCTTGATTATCACCAAGTAAAGCCCTAAGAGGCTTCCTTATGGTGTCTTTCCTACGTCCAGCAAGCCTCAAACAAATACGTGCTCGCACTAGGGCATGATCTGAATCTAAACATGTGCCCCAGAACGAGCGACAGTCCTCTATCGAACCCCTCCATCGGTGACTGATGGCGATATGATCTAGTTGTGTCCAACGTTGAGACGACTTCGGGGGGTCGCCAGGCCAAAAGATGTTTTTCCTTATGCTTAAAATTAGTGTTTGCTAGAAATAGGCGATTATCTGAGCACAGTTGCAACAGACGGTCGCCATTGTCTGTTCTTTGAGCCGCGAGACCGTAACATCCACCTAGGTGTCTTTCATTTTCACTTAGTCTACCTACTTGTGCATTGAAGTCACCAGCAATTATTACTATATCAGAGCGCCTAGCTTTTTGGAGGAGGTCCGAAAGCTTTCTATAAAACTCATCTTTTACATCATCTGGGCTGCAGTCAGTGGGGGTGTAGGCTGATATGACGAAGAGGCAACGACGAGTGTCCCTATCTTTCCGAGCCCTTACTGTCCCGTTCGGTCGGACGGAGCACAAGCGACTATCTACTGGGATCCAGTCAAGGAGAGATTGTTCTGCCCTACGACTCAATGCTATACCTACACCGGCGAGGCCCCTGGAAGCAGCATCATGGCTACCGGATACACGAAGAGTAAATCGAGCTGCTTCTTTATCTTGACATTGTGAGGTCAAATGAGTGATGCTACTCGGAACCTGTATGCGCGTTTCCGAGACGCAGCACACATCGATGGAACGAGATTCTAAAGTCCTAGCTAGTGATGCCTGTTGCCCTATTTGACACAATGTCCGTACATTGAATGCTGCAACATGTAGTTTGGAACGGGGTTTAAGGAGACCAGGAACGACGTTTCGCGAACTCGCATCGTTTTCATTAGCTGTGCACTGTGATAAATGAATTTGAGAAGAGTTAGTCGTGGAGATAAGAGAGGTATTAGGGAATGTAGGAAGGATTTGATTTTGACCAATTTGGTCTCGTGTGCTATTGCGGGTATGAGGGCGGTTTTCACTTCCCGGCTGCCCACACCGTGGAAGGTTGTTTCTTGAGGACCCTGGAAAGGAAAATAGATTAGTGTCGGTCTTAGAGACCTGGTTGCGTGACCGCAGAGTCCAAGGGACAACTGCTTGAGGCCGGTCACGCACGGCCTTTTTATAAAACGTTTTTGAGGATTAGCTCCGTTCTTAAAGGCCCTTAGTGGGCACCCTTACCCAAGGAGACGGAAATCCGTGAGTTAGGGGAGGTGTGACATTTTTAGGGCCGACCTTTTCTAACCCTTTCTTCCTTGTGAGAAGGCAGCATCGCTGCAGATGCTGGTTGTCCGAGGGAAACACCTTACTGCAGTCAGCAGTACGACTTCGCCCTCAGACCTTGGGTAGCTGCTTTTAGTCTCATCGTTCTCCAATCGACCTGCCTGGCATGGTAGGACCTGCAGGAACATGTGTTCCAGCCAATATAGCTCGGTTGGGTCATCACGATAGGCAAGCCCGACCACCACGTCAAGGTAGCAGCTTCGGTCGGTCGTCGCTTTTATTCATGTGTGTGCATACCTATCTCGTTGATCACATGTCTGTCTTATATTTGTCTGACTATATGTTCTTAGTCACGTTCTGTCTCTTTGAATTGGCTCAACAGCCTTCTCCAATTCACGTCGCTACATTCGTTTTATTCACTGCTTCTCCACTTCGCTTTGTGGTGTGTCCCAAATAAACGTATTCAACACTACGAATTCACCTTTTGGTTTATAAACCGTCAGACGCAACATTGTAATGATTGTCTAGACGAGCTAATTACCGAGCTTAAGAAGACGCAGAAATCGGCCACCACAGATTAATCACAATACTCAAAGTTCAGTGGGTTGTCCTAAAAAATCGACTGTCCTTACAATTCAGTTTCATTTGAGATGACATTTCGAGACTTTTTAGTAAAATTACTGTTAATATTTCACTAAGTTTTTATTGAATTTGTGATGACTCAAGAAAACCAGGCAAGTTTTCGACTTAGACTTGGCTGTATAGACCACATATTCACACTACGACAGGTCCTGGAACACAGACACACATTTAGGCGTCCTACAATACTTCTCTTCCTGGACCTTAAGGCGGCATTTGACTCGGTGGATTGTGAGGTTCTGTGGCAGTGTCTATCATCAAATGGTGTACCAAAGAAGTACGTTAACCTTATACAAGCTCTCTACTTGAACACTACAGGTCGAGTGAGAGCTTATGGCGAACTGTCATCTGAATTCTTCACTTCAAGGCTCGACTGGCTTTTGCTAACCTGCGTCACTTATGGCGTAGGCGAGATATCCGCTTGCTAAACAAAGGACGAGTGTAACGTGCAGCATTACGCCCCGTCCTACCATATGGCTGTGAAACATGGCCGTTAAGAGTAGACGACTTTCGTAGGTTACTAGTCTCCGAAGTGTTGCTCGTGTATCATGGGACAACCGTATCAGCAATTTTGTCGTTAGGAAACGAGTGCTAGGTAGGGATGGCAGATCAGTAGATGAAGTAGTGAAACTTCATCAGTTGAGGTGGTTAGGACATGTGTTACGTATGCCTAACCACCGACTGCCTCGACGAGCTACGTTTTGTGTTGTAGGGGTATGTTGGAAGAAAGCTTTGGGCGGCCAGAACAAAACATGGCAGAAACCCATGAAGTCACTGACAAGTGGACTGAGTCATGTCGATCGAGGTAGGCTGGGGTCCGCGAGACGAAAGTCACCGATGGTTAGAGACCTTGAATGACATGGCTCAGAATCATTTGCAATGGCGCAGGTGCATTCACTGTTCGTGTTCTTTCTAATTCTAACCTTCTCCACTGCTGCTAATACTTCTACTATCGCTATCACTCTGACAGTTGCCTTTCTGTACTGATGTGGTATGGCAACCTGAACTGATGTACTTACGTGCTTAGTTCTGTGTTGTATCTGTCTGTCTGACCTAACCCGAGTTGTTCTTTCAAAAAAACAGAATTGCGAGCTTTAAACAATACTGAAATGGGGATTGGCTATTTTACTTGTCTATACAAGAGAGGAGAAATTCTCTAAACATTGTATAAAATAATAAGAATCGAAATATCGAACAAGAATTATTACAACGCACAGCAATAGCAATACTCATAAGGATGACTGATAGAAAACAATTTGAATTTGTAGGGTTTATGATTATCTGTTAAATGATAAAAATTAACTGAGTTTAACGGTTACTTAGCACTATTCTGCATTAATAGTTAATATACATTACACTAATCAATGAACCCAAACTACCTTTATAAAATACTAACTAGCCAACAATCATGTATTCTATTTTCAACCGGTTCTACTCATTATTTCATTAAAGCTTAGGTTTTCAGATACTGAATAATTAGCACCGGTCAATAGGAAAGTAATTTTTACTTACGCAATGTATTTACACCTTGATAAACAATGTGATAATTGAACATAGATTTTGTTAAGCGTAATAGCAAATATACGAACCAAACAAATCATTCAGCTAAATTTCATAATAAATTAAATGTACATCTACTTGACGTAATCAAGGTTTGTCAATGAATTGTTGCATAGACATTAAGCTATTAATCTGTGACAAAGTAGCAAAACCTAAAAGGAATCTTTGTATTTATACTGAGATCCCACCAGGCACCGACCTAGAAGAAAACTATCGAGAAAAGCTTACTTACTTACGCCTGTTACCCCCAATGGAGCATAGGCCGCCCACCAGTTTTCTCCAACCAACTCTGTCCTGGGCTTCCCTCTCCAGTCCTGTCCAATTTTTGTTCATTCTTCTCATGTCTTTCTCTATTTCTCGGCGTAATGTGTTCGTTCGCCTTCCTCTTTCCCTTTTGCCTTGAGGGTTCCATGTAAGGGGTTGTCTCGTGACGCAGTCCAGTGCTTTTCGTAGTGTGTGTCCTATCCACTTCCACCGCTTCTTCCTGATTTCCTCCTCCACTGGAATCTGGTTTGTTCTCTCCCACAGTACATTGTTGCTGATGGTGTCTGGCCAACGTATCCGAAGTATTTTGCGTAGACAACTGTTAATAAACACTTGTATCTTCTGGATGATGGCTTTGGTAGTTCTCCATGTTTCGGCTCCATACAGTAGAACTGTCTTGACATTTGTATTGAAAATCCTGATTTTGGTCGAAAGTTGTTTGGAGTTCCAGATATTTTTCAACTGTAGACATGCAGCCCTTGTTTTGCCCATCCGCGCGCTCACATCTGCATCGGGTCCACCTTGATTGTCGATGATTCTGCCAAGATATGTAAAGGTGTTAACGAGAAAAGCACTGACCGAAAACTCACGACATGCTCATTACTTGATCAAATTATGCACTGATGGAAACCAGTGCTGAGAAAAATACTTTAAACAACTGCTTACTAATACTTGGGGTGTATAGCAGATTGCAATCTGTTCGTACTGTAGTGGTGTACTTTTACGAAGAAAATACAATTGCTTAAATGTAAACATTTATTATTGTACCTAATTCTGAAAATAATTGTTATATTGTACTCCTTTTGTTTATCTGTATTAAAAACTATCTCTCGCGAGCCAAGCATGTCTTTCCCACTCCGCTCTTCTCCTCGCTTGTTGTTAGCCGCTCCTGTACCCTAGTCTCGTTAATATTTCGATATCACGAGGCTAGCGATAAATATATTTCTTCATACAGAATAGCCTTTTCTTTGACTTCTGGATTATCGGGATTTACATTAGTAATCCCAGGAAGAAATATATTTATTTCGACTTACTATAGTACCTTAAATAAAAACAGTGTTATATCATTTGTTTCCTTTACAT
>CALYCR020001335.1:0-10233 GCA_944470395.2 Schistosoma turkestanicum
ATGAGCGTGAAAGCGAATCGGAACACAGTTCACTGATAACATGAGAGCAACATCGATCTCATAGTCAGTTGAGTAGCCGTTCATATTTTTTACAGATGGATGAACAGTGGTCGGATAAAGATGAGATCATTTTGTAACTAACCCATCGACCACCTCCTCATTTCGATGACCTCCATCTCGCGTATTCATTCAGTATAACTTCCTTGGGATATATATGCTTGTCACTGTGTTTGATTTTGAGTTCACTGTTTACTCCTCTTGATCGATGAATCTCAACTTCCATGACCGTTATATATGTGATTTTGAAGTGTGACTTTAAACTGAATGAATGAACTATTCGTAAAAAGTGTTTAGTAGTTAAGTTCAAACACTGTTTTTATTGATTCCGTTTCAGTCATTTCAACAGCACATTGAAGTATTTGCACGAAAGGCTAAAGGATTTCCAAAATTTATTGTACTATTATTAAAGACTGCAGAAAATAATTATTTCTTTAATTTAAGTACTATTTGTTCATCAGTTACACCGAGAATAATTCATCCTTCAAGTCCGAATTTCCCAGTTGACATTACATTATCCCATTCCAGAATTAACATGTCAATGGAAATTAAACAGAGGCGTATTTTTGTGTTTGAATGTGACTGATCAATCCAATTGAACATTCAATTCATATTTACTCCAAATCAACATTTTGATCTTAATTCATAACTGATTATCGTTTGTCGTTTGTACACCCTTTTAATTTGATATTCTTACTTAACTAACTTTCCATAGTTCTTTTGTTCATCAATTGATTTTCATTTAAAAATTGTTTGCAGTGTGTAATTAATTATTATTTTTATTGGAAAAAACGCTCTGACATGTTGAATATGTTGTTGTTAATGATGAATTTCGCTTTCGAATTGTTTGAGATCATAGAATATTGAGCAAAAACATTATTTGTTGTATGTCAAATCGTCCAGATCCATGTCATCATATATTGATCCATGTGAATTTTGAAATAAATATCTGAGTGTTTGTTTAAAGTTACAGTAGTGTATTTCAATGTACAATGACCAATTTTACATCGATTATCTGAGTTAAATGTATAGGAACTCAGTTTTGTTCTATTTAAATGTATGCATGTTTGTCATCTGTGTTTGGGTGTATGAGACATGGGTCAAAGAAATGTATGCTTTCTACTAGACTATTGGCTTCACACTAACGAACATGAGAGATATACGTGTTGATAAGTGTGTAGATAAGTAATTCATCCCAAAATTTCAATACGATAGTCTATAGAGAAGAAGGTGTCGACTACCGTGGAATTCAACGGAATATCTGCACCGATCAGTTATGACATGATGAAGCCTTTTCGACACGTAACATGTTCTGTCAGTCACAGTGAATTCGCACTCTAACATTAAGTGGTATATTACAAAATATCTAATATTCTGTGGAAATGACGTTACACCATTTATACAAGATTACAGTGGGATGGAAGGTAGTGCTCTCTTTGCACACACCTCTGATAGCCTTTCTATACAAAAATAAGCAGTCATTATAAAGACTACAGACATGCTGACTCAAGCCGCCTGATAAGATATTCTCATCTACATTACCTGTTGTCGAATAATATTGGTATGGATCAATTCACGTGTTTTGATCCATTCGCACCTCTGAAAATGCGCAGAGCTCTAAGGACGAATGCATTATTTATGCCAATTAAATAACGTAATACATTAAGACACATGCAGAAACTTTCAATTTGAATCAAATGATTTCACATTAGCTTCAGAAATATTCATGAATTTTAGTCCACTGAAAGTAAATCATAGGTTGAAAACAAATACTGAGGAGTTGTCAGTATCTAATACTGTCTGAAATGCATGAAACCTGCTAATTATTTCCAAAAACTTTTTAAAATTGATGAAGTTCAGTGATCTCAAAATTAGTGAAGCCATAAGCTCTATGAACGTCTCAAAGAATATTGAAGAGAAAGGAATGAGATATACTTAATCCAAATGCAGTGGACCTGATATTCCATCATCTTCAAATCGGTTTGCTCTTTCTTATCCAGCTGCTCTGGGAACAGGAACTAAATATTACCGTTCGAAAGCCAAATACATCATACTATGATGCGAATATTGAGATGAGTCCCACCTGATCTATTGTTGACTCAGAAATATTATTGCACTTATCTCTGATATAGTGGAAAGTGGTTACCTTAGTATGGGCAGGCCTATTCTGTATTCAGACAATCCTATAGTGGTGTATTCAGTTTTCTCTTTCTTATATGCTGAACAGTATGCGAAACTGTGACAGTATGAATCTCTATGAGTTAGCACAGTAGTACTCAAAATGGAAATTTCAGTTTAACACATCTAAACTTCAATTGATTTGCTTTGTTAATCGTTTACTCAAACTCAAATTTATCCTAGTTTGTGGTGTTGTTTCGTTCTGTGAGCTGGATTTTTCATACAGTAAGGCACTTAGGAGTTAAATACCCTCACACTAAATTCAACCTTCTTGATACAGATCTCAAAACAGACTTGCAGATGTCAACCACTTTTGAGTTGCATACTTTGCAACTTCTGTAAAAAACAAGTCATTTGTTATGATTGGCAATGTGTGTTTGTAACTGTTCTTAGAATAGTGGACTTTTTTTGCTGGTAGTATTCGCATATAAGATGGGAAATAGTTCTCGGATCTATTACTAGCGTTTTTTTGGCAAGTTAATTTTTGACGGGATGGGGTCGCCAACCCCATGCCCAAGCCTCCTCCTTTATCCGGCCTTGGGACCTGCAGTAGTCCCGAAGAGTCTGCAGGCGGAGTTTTCTTGGATCTATGCAGAGGCAAGTTTCACTTTGCATCATCAGGAACGACTGTACTTTAAACTACAAATCCAAATGTAATAAGCTTAGACTCGACAGTTTTTTGAAGGAGTAACTGAAACTGAATTAGATTACTTTCTTTATTATACTTAAACTTGGTTGGTATATTATCTTGCCTTCCTGCATTGCCACTACTGATATGTGAGATGACCATGCTTGCCTCTTTACTCCACTTTTCTGCTATATTTGTTTCCATTTCATTGAGCAAATCTTGAAGTGCTTGGAGTCCACTGCACAAAGCTATTCCGATTTCGTTGATTGTGTCAGTATGTAGAAAATAGGTCGCCGCCATGACAATTTTGAACTCTTTATTGAGGCAAATATGGTCGGTCTGGTTCTCTGTAGTGTGATCAAGTGAAACACAGCTAGCTGAGTGAAAGGTGGTACCTATGATCATTGTATTAAAGTTATGTAATCTGCAATTCTCTTACCGTTTCCGTTTCATCATTCTAATGCATATCGTCTAATAAGAACTCCACATCCAGTATTGTCGATTCCAACTTTGATTTCTCGGTCTCAAATCAGCATTGTTAGCATTTTCCTAAAAACAGATATGACAAGAATGAATAACGATTGGACAGAAGTGTAAAAGTTTGTCAGAGACAGAGTACGCTAAAGAATGCTGGTAAGTAAGTAGTTTTAATCTCTCGTTTTTCTAATCTAATGTGAAATAAGATTATGGTCGATAAATAAAGTAAAGTTTTGAAAAAAAGTATTTTCAACTAACTAACTACACATTAACAATTTTTCAAAAATCACAAATAATCAACAATAATCAACTGAGTTGATAGAAAGATTAACGAACAGATGATTCAGTTGTTTGATAAAAACACTCAACAGACTTTAGATGAAGTAATAACATAAACATTTAGATGACAAATGAGTCGGTGAATTCTTAATGATTGTTTATCAGCATTTTTTCGTATATTTTTTGGTATAAATAAGTTAATCAAAGGAATGTATACTGTCTATTTAAGAAAAACCCAATCGATTTGTTAACTCAGCCTGTTATCAGGTATTAGGTTATCAAAAATATAGTAGTTTGCCAAAATAGTTGCGTGAATAAAATACATAACAAGAGAATTTCGTCCAGCGAGAAGAGAAGAGACACACTAGTCAGCGACAAAAGCTATGGCATACTTATTGATGACAAAATTTGGCATGAGTTGGCATGAGATGACGTTGATTGTTAGTGACGTGATATACACCTTAATAGTTTCAGTAATATCGTTAGTCTATGTATGATTGTATGTGAGATATGTGCTGTGGAGTAGTTGACTAATCAGTTGAAGACTAGCTGTTTCAGACGATCTACTCGAAAAGAGTGTTTGTTCAGATAGGATCGTTCATATATGAACGCCAATTCAACTAGTCCTGTGGAACTAGATTCAAACGCTTTATCGTTGCATTCTCGTCAACATTTAGCAACATAGTTGGGTGAATGTGTCGTGTCGTCTATCAACAGCGCAATCATTTCTCACATGGTAGAATAGTGATCATCGAATTACAATCACTTAAGTTCTGTCTGTCACACATAGAAATAAAGATTCATGCAATCTCTCTAATGGAGCAAGATTGTAACACCTGCACATGTCCGGAGACATACCGATCAACTCCACAAGATCCAACTCACATATACGAAAGAGATCTATTCATTCTCTGTGTTGAAATAACCTTATGATTGTTTGTCGGCATTAATGTGAAATGAACATGCTTGGTAAACGGACAAGCCCGCTGTACATGCACATCGCTGCTTTTTAGGCAACACAAGGATTTTCACTGTCGCCAACAGTAATCACCCCTGCCCCAATCGGGAACATACATGTTGTCTAGTTTGGCCTGCAAGTAGGTCGGACGTCCAAAAAGCACGTACACGAACAGTGGCCCCCGTTAGGTCACTTATGAATCAACAAGATCCCCACATCGATCCCCTACCCAAAATCTCCAATTGGCATGAGCGGCAAGGCGGGCTTCTCCAGCTAGACCTGGCACCCTGAACGGATTACCAAGCCACTCAGCAGTGCACTAACCAGCAGACATTCCAACCGTTTGAACATCGTGAGCAGGTCTACCTTACTTGCTTGGCCATATTTGCTGATATTTGCCTTACCACTTTCTTGATCAACATATTCATGTTTTCTAATTCACATAAATTCTCATCGTCATTGTGTTGACGCTAAGTAACTCATTACATATTATTCACACAGCTTATTTGGTTAGCTACTATAATTTTGATAACCTACTGCCTCTAAAACAAATCAAGCTGATCTTTCTGAAAATAGACAGCATGTATTCTTTTGAATAAATTGTTTATTTAATATTGGACACAATTGTAAAAATAATTGCTTTATTGTACTCCTTTTGTTTAAGTGTATTAAAAACACTTACTTATGCTCAACTTTCTGTTTTCGTTGCTGCCATCCTTCATTACATACGGCTGTTTATATCGCCTAGATTATTATTGTAAATTGAAGTTTTTTGTGCTGGTCAATTGACATGATTGAATGCTATTACGAGTTCTTATTATTCGGTAAACGAGAGTAAAGGCGAATGATCAAGTGATACGATAGGCGATTCTAATTCGATTGTTCCCGACCCTGCTAACTATCGGAAGAAGTCTTGATATGGCATGGCACCCAGGAAATCGATAAAAATTAATCTCAAGGTGAACTGATCAGCCCATGCTCGAAAACATAAAATACAAAACTGGGAACTTTATAAAGTGAATTCTGGAGATCCAACGTCCTCAACAAGCTTCTGAGTGGAGACCTAAATGCCAAGGTTGGCGTGGACTACACTGGATACGAAGACATCATGGGACGATATGGACTCAGCAAAACGAACGAAAATCGTGAGAGATTCACAAACCTATGTGTATTCAACAAACTGATCATCGGTGGCACAATATTCCCACACAAACGCTTATACAAAGTTTCATCTATTTCACCGATTCATACTACTCAGAAACAAATCATCCATATATGTATGAATAAAAAATTCAGAAGGACAATGGAGGATGTGAGAACCACGATTGGAGCTGACATAGCCTCAGATCACCACTTGCCAAAATCAAACTGGAACTCAAGAAACACAGGAGAATGTAGCAGACAACATCACAGAAGTTTAATACGGCATTTCTTCCGGATACCGTAAAACTCAACGAACTCAAGATAGTCCTCATCGATAGATTCCAGACATTGCAAGATCTACTCAATGGAGAGGAAACAACCATATGGATCTATTGGAAAGGTTTCAAAGACAAGGTTTCAAAGGCAATCACTTCAACATGTCATGAGGTTCTGGGCAACTGGAAGTACCATCACAAGGATTGGATGTCTGTTGGTACTCTTGATAAAATTCAAGAAAGGAGGAACAAGAAGGCAGCAATCAACATCAGTCTAATAAGAGCCAAAAAAGCCGAATCACAAGCTGAATACACAGATTACGAAGAAGTCACCATCTGCAGGAAAGCTCGGTATCCAATGGAGAGCTAGGATGTATCTGGTTGTCTTTGACTTCACAGATGATCTGGCTCTTCTGTCGCACAAGCGACAATAAATGCAAGAGAAGACAACCAGTGTAGCAGCAACCTCAGCAGCAGCAGCAGGTTTAGACATACATAAATGGAAAAGTAAGATTCGCCTATACAGCACAACATGCATCAATCAAATCACACTTGATGGAGAAACTTTGGAGGATGCGAAAACCCTTACATATCTGGACAGCATCATCGACAATCAAGGTGGTTCTGATGCAGATATAAAGGCAAGGCAAGGTCTAAAATTCTAAAATCAAACAATATCTGGAACCAAAAGCAACTATCGACAAACACCAAATTCAGAATTCTAAATACGAATATCAAGACAGTTCTACTGTATCGGGCGGAAAGTTGGAGATCTACGAAAGCCTTCATCCAGCAGAAAAATATTCATTAACAGTTACCTACTCAAAAATTTCAGATCCTTTGAATAGACAACATTAGCATTAATCTACCGTGGAAGCGAACAAACCAGATTCTAGAGGAGGACGAAATCAGTAAGAAGCGGTGGAAGTGGATGGAAAACACACTGCAAGAAGCACACAACTACATTTCAAGTCATGCCCTAAATTGTAAACCTCAAGGTGAAAGAAAAAGAGGAAGGCCAAGAAATAGATTACGCTGGAAAAAAAGAGATGAGAAAAAATGAACAAAAATTGGACAGAACTAGAAAGTGAAGCCAAGGACCGAGTAGGTTGTGGAATACCGGTCAACAATCAATGCTCCATTGAGGTAAGCAGGAGAATGTAAATAAAAGTAAAGTAGAGATATATTGAAAATAGCAATATGGCCATGATTCTAAGTAAGAGTTTAAATTAAACTACGTGAAATAATAATGTCAGACTTCATTTTCCAATTCACATGTACAAATTGTAAGGCAAACATTATTCTTTGAAAATGTCCACAGTGTGAATCTGGTTTCGAAAAGAGAAATAATTAGAATATTAAAGATTCCCATTGTGAAAATTAGAACAACACATATAAGCGAACAATATTGTTTTCGATTAGATCGTCATCAGGCTTTACTCTAATATACATGAATATTTATATGACACCCCTATCTCTTCCGTGGCCGGATATGACGTAACTAACGATTGACATTATATAAATTTTATTTATTTTAATTTTATTATTTTATTATTTTTACACATCTGCTTATTACGTAATGTTTTTGATGTTTTTTGATGATTATTTGAATTCTATTCATCCACATTTGACCTACTTTAGTTATCATATTTTACAAATTTTCTTACTACTATCAGTACACCTGTTTTCCTATTATCCACTTGAACTTTGCCTATTAGATGTAGTTACATAGGCAAAAGTTCAAGTGGATAATAGGAAAACAGGTTGTTACTGTCTAGTAGTTAAGAAAACTTTGTTAAAATATTTGATAACTAAAAGTAGGTCAAGTTTGTGGATGAATAGAATCCAAATAATACATCAAAAAACATCAAAAACATTTTTACGTAATAAGCAGATGTGTAAAAAGTAATAATAAAATTTAATAAAATTCTAAATATTAAATAAAATGTATATAATGTCCAATGCGTTAGCTTACGTCCATAATCCGGCCACTGGAATAAAGCATATATATATATTAATATATTCATGTATATTAGAGTAAAGCCTGATGACGATCTAATCGAAAACAATATTGTTCGCTTATATGTGTTGTTCTAATTTTCACAATGGGAATCTTTAAAATTCAAATTATTTCTCTTTTCGAAACCAGATTCACACTGTGGACATTTTCAAAGAATAATGTTTGCCTTACAATTTGTACATGTGAATTGGAAAATGAAGTCTGACATTATTATTTCACGTAGTTTAATTTAAATTCTTATTTAGAATCATGGTCATAATGCAATTCAATCGATCTCTACTTAACTTTTACATTCTTTCTTCTGTTTGCCCCAATGGAGCATAGGTCGCCAGTGAGTATTCCACAACCTATTCCGTGCTGGACTTCCCTTTCTAGTTCTGTCCAATTTTTGTTCATTATCCACATATCTTTTTTTTATTTTACGGGGTAATGCGTTCCTAGGTCTTCCTCTTTTCCTTTGACCTTGAGGGTTAGAAGTGAGAGCTTGACTTGTGACGCAATTGGATGCTTATTGCAGTGTGTTTCCTATGCACTTCCATCGCTACTTCCTGATTTCCTCCTCTGTTGGAATCTTGTCTGTTCTCTCCCACAGTAGGTTGTCGCTGATGGTTTCTGGCCAAGCTATCTGAAGTATGTTGAGTAGATAACTGATATGGAATAGTTTGATCTGCTGGATGATGACTTTCGTAGATCTCCAAGTTCTCGCCCCATCCAGTAGAACTGTCTTGACATTTCTATTTAAAATTTTGAATTTGTTATTTGTTGATGGTTGTTTTGGATTCCAGATTTTATTTAATTGTAGAAATGTAGCCCTTGCTTTGCTGATTCGAGCATTGATTTCTGCATCAGAACCACCTTGATTGTCGATGATGCTGCACAGATATGTACGGGTTTTACGTTCTCCAAAGAATCTTCATCAAGTTTGATTTGGTTGATGCATGTTGTGTTGTATCGGCGAATCTTACATTTCCATTTATGTATGTCTGAATCTGCTGCTGCTGCTGCTGAGGTTGCTGCTACACTGGTTGTCTTCTCTTGCATTTATTGTCGCTTGTGCGACAGAAGAGCCAGATCATCTGTGAAGTCAAAGACAACCAGATACATCCTAGCTCTCCATTGGATACCGAGCTTTCTTGCAGATGGTGACTTCTTCGTAATCTGTGTATTCAGCTTGTGATTCGGCTTTCTTGGCTCTTATTAGACTGATGTTGATTGCTGCCTTCTTGTTTCTCCTTTCTTGAATTTTATTAAGAGTACAAACAGATATCCAATCCTTGTGATGGTACTTCCTGTTGGCCAGAACCTCATGACATGTTGGAGTGATTGCCTCTTTGAAACCTTTCCAATTGATCCACATGGTTGTTTCCTCTCCATTGAGTAGATCTTGCAAGGTTTGGAATCTATAGATGAGGACTATCTTGAGTTCGTTGAGTTTTACGGTATCCCGAAGAAATGCCGTATTAAACTTCTGTGATGTCTGCTACATTCTCCTGTGTTTCTTGAGTTCCAGTTTGATTTTGGCAAGTAGTGATCTGAGGCTACGTCAGCTTCTCTCCTGGTTCTCACATCCTCTATGGTCCTTCTGAATTTTTTAGTGATACATTTATGGCCGATTTGTTTCTGAGTAGTATGATCCGGTGAAATCTATCAAGCTTTGTATATGCGTTTATGTGGGAATATTGTGCCACCGATGACAGGTTTGTTGAATACACATAGGTTTGCGAAACTCTCACGATTTTCGTTCCTTTCTCCGAGTCCATATCGTCCCATGATGTTTTCGTATTCAGTGTTGGCCATACTAACCTTGACATTTAAGTCTTCACCCAGAAACTTGTTGAGGACGTAAGATCCTCAGATTTCGTTTTATAAAGGTCCTAATTGTGGATTTTATGTTTTCGAGCATGGGCTGATCAGTTAACCTTGAGATAACATTTCCTCGATTTCCTGGGTACCACGTCATATCAAAACGTCTTCCTATAGTTAACAGGGTCGGTTTCAATTGGATGAGAATCGCCTATCGTGTCACTGGATCATTCGCCTTCGCTTTCTTCTACCGAATAAGGTGAACTCATAATAGATTCAAGCATAACAATTGACCAGCACAAAAAACTTCAATTTACAATAATAATCTAGGCGATATAAACAGCCGTATGTAATGAAGGATGGCAGCAACGAAAACAGAAATTTGCGCATCGACAAGCGTTTTTAGTACACTTAA
>CALYCR020001336.1:0-10248 GCA_944470395.2 Schistosoma turkestanicum
CGGTCTAGTTTACAGTTTCATAATAACATATAAGCGAACAATATTATTGTTTTCGATTAGATCGTCATCAGGCTTTACTCTCTAATATACATGAATATTTAGATGAAAATGTTAGACCAATCAAGGCAGTTGGAGTGATAATCACAATGAAATGAATAAGGCAAAAGTACAACAAGTGGATAGTAGGAAGATAGGTGAACCGATAGTAGTAGGAAAATTTATAAAATATGATAACTAAACTAGGTCAAATGTGGATGAATAGAATTCAAATAATCATCAAAAGCATCAAAAACATTACGTAATAAGCAAATGTGTAAAAATAGAATAAAAATATAATGTCGATCGTTAGTTACGTCAGATCCGGCCACGGAATAGATAGGGGTGTCACGAATTTCTTCTGAACACATAAATTAGAGTTGAATGTACTTATTCCTATGGCTTCTGCTATATGTAGGAGACGGGATCGAACTCTGTTAGGAGATGGTGGAAGTATACGATATATCACCCGAAAAGATATAGGTTTATCTACAATGTGATCACTATCTACCAGGTGTGCTAAGATAGAACTGCGTATTGTTTTTGATTGACCCTTCGTAGAGCATGCTGGGAGATGTTCACTCATTCGTTGGTTAAGTTGCCTGGTAGTACACACGATATAGCTATCTCCACATGAGCAGCTGAATTTGTAAATGCACATTGAGGAGGAGGCCAACTCAGGTAACTTATCCTTCGTTTGGGTAGACATCGCTGGTTGACTGGACAATGTCAATGCAAGTTTGGCAGTGTTGAATGTTCCATTAATTGCTCATATTAATCTGTCCTGCAGAGTATCGCAGGCCACATCTCCATTGAATAATAGTATGTACGAAAACCTCTATACAGAAATATTATGCGACGTCTAGATCTGACGTTCGACCAAATGTGCTTCCATACCAGGAAAAAAGAGTGATGAACTACAGAATGATTCTCAACAATTCTCTAACTGATATCTCGTTTTTTTGGTGAAATGTAACTTCAAGTTATACGAAATCTTCAAATTGTTCAATTGTGATGCAACTGAACTGTTTGACAAGGATCATTCATCTTGAGAATATCTAATACCAGCTTGTTGGATACGAGTCGTAACATGGCTGTTAAGTCGTATATAACAGAATATCGCCAAGAAGGTACTGTTGGAAAGAAGAGTACAGGATCCGTATGTGTGTGGCGATTAAAACGTTTTGAAAATCAGAAGACACCCAATAATCGGGTTCATTTGAAAACGGAAGTTCGAAGATAAGAGGTGTGTACACATTTTGTCAGTAAATTGTGCCTTTCCTAGATTCGCTATCATTCCATCTGGTAAAAACGTCTTCGTTCATGTCACCAGTATAAAAAATTTGAGACGCTAATTAAACTGGAAATACATTAGTAGAAAATTGTGATCAGCTTCCAGATAAAAATTCACAATGTCATTGACTATCTTTTTAAGTTCTGCACTAAAATCTGTAGCATCACTGATAAATATCGGTTACGTAGTTTCAAAATTGTGTAACCTAACAATCTTCACAACTCTGTAATGCAATTTTACATGTGCTCATAAGTGACTAGCTTCGTGAGGAATCTTCTTCGAGTTCTAGCGGGAAGTAGTGACCAGTGAAGTTCAACCCTGTTCGGGTGTAGACAGTAACTACCGAAGACTGTGTATGAGGTTGTACAACTCCGTGAATTGATCAAGTTAGACATTAACACCGTTAGATACCGGCTCAGTGGTCCAGTGGTTAGACGTTTGCGCACAATACCGAAGGTTCTGGGTTCGAATCCTGCGGGGTGCAGGAGTCGTGGATGCGCACTGCTGAGGAGTCCCATACGATGACGAAACGGCCGTCCAGTGCTTCCAGGTTTCTAATGGTGGTCTAACATTGATCGATTCATGGTTTCAAAAATGTGTGGCGTTACTAACTGACATGAATAAGGACTTGAAGGAATAGTTCAGTAATGTTCACACTAAAGATAAATTATATTCAATTTTTATGTTAGGAAAGAATCTTGTGATTAATAGTAAATGTCACGAATTGTAGTCGTTCGTCACTAGCTTTTTTTAAGTAGGGATAACCAATCAGAAGTGATTCAACGAGAAGGTCAAGTGATGACAATCATAAGTCTCAAAGGACGAATGAATATCATTGGTGGATTCATTTTCTCAATCAAGTAGTAAGTTCAGGCGCGGGGTTAACATGTATCGTGTTCATATCTCAAACACCACACATTATAATAGTGTTATTTTCATAAAGGTAAAATGTTTTATCAACGATAATCAGTATTGATTATCTAAGCACTATTATTAACTACTTTTTACGACATTTATCTTATTTTGTTGGCGCAGTACGAAAATTGTTATTGCTAAGCAACGATGATGTTATTACCACTTAAACAAATAATTATTGGCATAAAAGGAGGGCGTCTAAATATTCATGCGCCATACAGATAATTGGATTCGATTAAATATGGGGTAGGATATAGCCTGGGTACTCGAATCGAAGCAGCTAATTTTTGTGGGTGATAATTCCCAAAACTTTTGACTTAAAGGTCTGGTCCACAAGGTACTACGGCAGCGTCAGAACAATCAGTCCTGTGATAATGGGTCATCAACAATAGATTCGTATTCCATTCGTCTTTTTTCAGGCATCCAGCAGCACACGTTCATCATTTGTTTGGAATAAAGGTTTCCCAACTACCCTGAAGAATCCTCTGTACTCACCATTAAACTCGTTGAACTTCCTATGGGATATTGGTTTTTTGTAAACATCATCTTCTGTATGAGAAGACAGTGAGTAGGAATTCTCTTTCAATGACTATACACTCATCATGGCCATTTGAGAGTATTTCGATAAAGAGAGCACACCATATTAGAGCATTTGTAGGCATCGAACATTGAAACGCGTATTGAAGTAACTTAACTCTGATAACTACATTCTTCGATGCAGTATCCATCATGTATAACTAACTACTTACTCTACAAAAGTACATTCATTGAATATAATTTACAAATGCAATATATATTTGTACTATGTGTAATATATGTTTATTTACCTAGCTAAATCTAATATATGAATAGTCGGTAGAATATTTTCACCATTCAAGTAAATTGGTAATTCATTTTGTGTTGACCATGCTTCCTAAAATGAATACAGAGAGAGAAAGAGAAAAACACAACCAAAAAAACTAAAAATCATTTTCATCAAAGAGTTATGAAGGCTGTTAAGATTTTATTGAAACACTGGATCAATCATTGGTAGACCAGTATTTGAAACCCCGAATCAATGGACTGCCGTTTCTTCCTAGTATGGCATTCATCAGAAGTTAACATCCACGACCTGAGCACGTGAGAGTCAAACCTAGGACCTTTGGTCTCGTGCGTGAATGCGAGATGCCGTCAGATGCCCGGCACAGGGGTCTGAAGTTTAAGCGTTCGAACGTGAGACCGAAGCCTTCGGGTTTGGTTCCTTTGAGCGTTGGTCGTGCACTACAGATGAGTACCAAAGTGGGGCGAAACGGCCATCCAGTGCTTCAGCGTTTCTAATGATGGTCTAACAATGACCGATTCATTACTTCAATGAAACAAATTAAATAATTTTAATTCATATTTGAATAAATTAAAATGCTTTTTGATATATAAGTCTTCTTAAAAATGTAAAACTAAGGAAATCATTTTGGCAAATTGTCGGGGATGTTAGATCCGCAGAACTCGCTTGATAAATGTCTTTATTTTGGATTTTATTCATCGGCTGGTCAGCTGACCTTGAGATCACATTTTCCATCAGGAAAAGCCTTGGCTGTGATTGATTACTGTGTTATTTTAGTGTGCTTTTTTGTGACACTCCTAAGGACGTTACCATGTTATATAAATAAACGCCATTTGTGTGCTTGGATTCGTTGTGCTGGCTGGGTGTTTTTAGAATACAATTTCTACGCTATATCAAGACTTCTTGTTGATTCAATTTGGTCAAGGGTTCATAGTAGCCTACTTGAACGCTTGTTCATTGTTTTGTTCTCGTTATTCGACTAAGGTGAACCCGTAAAAGTTTTAAGCATATCTAGAGACGAGTGCAACATAAAAATCAAATAATCTGATTTGTATTACTGTGCAAACTTTAAACTCATACTATAATGAACAAAGGTGTCAAGCACAAATGAAATAGTATGATATCTTTGAGAATGACACAATACACATAATCGTAGGACACAGTACAAGCAGATTATTGACTGTCTTCTCTCATATTTCTTCTGATCTTCAAAATACACTCATCATATAAAGTGTTATGATCTCCAGACACATCTGTCTCTCTCTCTCTCTGCTAACAATTTCTGAGCAATGCTCCACTGTATACTGTTCAGATGCCATCTTGAAAATAGTATTCACTGCAGTCCTTTGAACCTGTTAGAACTATTGACTACATTTAATTGAATAGTTTCACGATAATTCGCTACCGAACCTAATATTAGACACTATGGAGGAAAAGCTTCAACAATTAAAATTTCAGTTAGATTTGTTGTGGTTGCGATTTTTTTTAAGAAATAGTTTCCTACGGGTTGGGGAAGCTAACTCCATGCCTTAATGACTTAGGACCGGCAGTTTGCCTAGGAGTGCTCCAGGTGGACTTACTTATTTACTTACGCCTGTTACCCCCAATGGAGCATAGGCCGCCCACCAGTTTTCTCCAACCAACTCTGTCCTGGGCTTCCTTCTCCAGTTCTGTCCAATGTTTGTTCATTCCTCTCATATCTTTCTCTATTTCTCGGCGTAGTGTGTTCCTTGGCCTTCCTCTTTTCCTTTCACCTTGAGGGTTACATATGAGGGGTGGCTTGTGACGCAGTTCTGTGCTCTTTGCAGTGTGTGTCCTATCCACTTCCACCGCTTCTTCCTGATTTTATCCTCCACTGGAATCTGGTTTGTTCTCTCCCACAGTACATTATTGTTGCTCATAGTGCCTGGCCAACGAATCCTCAGTATTTTGCGTAGACAACTGTTCATCAATGCTTGTATCTTCTGGATGATGGCTTTCATAGTTCTCCATGTTTCCGCTCCATACAGTAGAACTGTCTTCACATTTGTATTGAAAATCCTGATTTTGGTTTTGGTTGAAAGTTGTTTGTAGTTCCAGATATTTCTCAACTGTAGAAATTACGTCCTTGCTTTGCCGATCCGCGCCCTCACATCTGTATCGGATCCAGCTCCAGGTGGAATTTAACTTTAATTAAATCCATGATAAATCAGAATGTGAACATAGATTTAGAGTTTATGTTAAATATGAGGGAGATGTTTTAAACATCAATGCTTAAGTTTACTGTCAAAATTCAAACGGTTCTATAAAACATCTTAAAACCTTATTTAACAAGAACATTATTGAACAAAAATCAAACATCTAAATCTTGCAGTGGTAGTAATTAGGATTTTTGAAGATCATGGTTAAGTATTTAGAAAGGCTATACATGGATGAAATGGTATCATCAATCATACGTCTTAATAGAATTTTCAATAGCCTATGGAATTTACAACATGAAAGACATCATCCAGAAGATACAAGTATTCATTAACAGTTGTCTACGCAAAATACTTCGGATTCGTTGGCTAGACACTATCAGCAACAACCTACTGTGGGAAAGAACAAACCAGATTTCAGCAGAGGAGGAAATCAGGAAGAAATGATGGAAGTGGATAGGACTTAAACTGCGAAAAGCAGCCAACTGTGTCACAAGACAAGCCCGCACTTGGAACCCTCAAGGTCAAAGGAAAAGAGGAAGGCCAAGGAACGCATTACGCCGAGAAATAGAGAAAGATATGAGAAAAAAATGTTTGACAGAACTGGAAAGGGAAGTCCAGGACAGTGTTGGTTGGAAAAAACTGGTCGGCGGCCTATGCGTCATTGGGAGTAAGTGTCCGAGGTTCGGATAAAGGAATAAGGTTGGGGATAGGGTTAGTTGTCCTATCCTGCAAAAAACAACCCTGCTAAAAATCACCTCCTCTTTAAATAGCGAGACAAGGTTCTAGGTTCTAGTGCACATAATGAGTAAGTAATGAGTAGCAATTCCTTGTCAGTGTCTTATACACCTGTGGCCATGCGAGTTCATTTGGGCTGAGAGAGCTAACTGAGTATTCCCGAAACGGTTTGAACTTAGATGCCAAATCTACGCCAATTCTTTCGATAGAATAACTTAAAACTTTTTTTGATGAAATTTATCCAAACTAACTGAATAATTTTAAATTTGCACAATTAATCAAGAGCATAAATTAAATATCATCTGTCATTGAATGACTGAACATTGATCAGAAATGAATTTAAACATAACATCAGGTACTTACTTTAAATAAATGTCGTAACATATATTCACCGCATCCATAGAACACTCCACATGCTAGCACATATGTTACAAATTTCTTTTTACGCTGTTAATTTAAATTAGAAATTAAACGGTTTATAGTTAGTATTGTGGTGTGAGCTACTCATAAGTAGTATATGACATGAGTGTCAACGTAATGTCTGGCAGCAGAAGATGGGGGGAAGATCAAGAAAGGAAGAGTTAGAACACAATGGAATTTGTATGAAACGCATGAATAGTGACAATGGATTGATGTTTTGCAACAGGAACAGTCCAGTTCGATATGATGGACTGATATTTTGCAAATTAACGATTTACGATATGGTTTTCCAATTTTACTGAGTCACTCTGTAATTTTCATGAAATACAATTCGGTTACCCCATCTGTGTTCTCGTTCACTACAGTATATTCAAACAATATTCTCTTACTGACTTATATGTACGATATGAATTTCACCGAAATTCACGTGAGTTGAGTGTTGTTTTAGATTAGAGAGATGTTAGGTGTATGTTGTTGAACAGTTCCAAATCGGAACAACTACTCATGGTTATTTGCATTTCAGTTGTCGAACTTATGTCATCTTGTGGCTGAATAAACCATCATACAGAATAAAAGGATTACATCTCACAAGGAACACAGCGTGGAGATTGTTGAGCTTCATTCACATCATGACCACTATTAGAAACCTGGAAACATTAGAAGGCCGTTTCGTCCTACTATGGAACTCATCAGAAGCGCACATCCATGGCCCTCAGCCTCTGGAGTTGAACCCCGCACCTGAGGTTTCGCGCGCGAACACTTGACCTGCAGGCCACTGAATCGACATCCAACAGTTCTGATGTTAAATTTCGATCAAACCACGGTCTCTCATGGCCATCTAGTGCTTTCAGGTCTCTTATTGTTGTCCAACTATAGTTGATCCATCTATGATACCAATTAGACTAAAAATAATAATAATAATAATAATCCTCATTTGAATCTTACGTTAACAGATGGTTGAGTTAGATTTATTCTGACATTCGCAAGAGATCATTTCGACTATACAATCGAAATAAAGATAGTATTAAATTACATATTCACTAGTAATTAAAACACAAATATGATATTTAAAAAATTGTTTCTTGGGTTTCGCTGTCAACTATCCTCAATACTTTATCGTAATTATTGCCAAAAAAGTGGATTCAGTGTAGGTACGAATAGGTCGAGACCAGAGGGCTTGCTTCAGCCTTTGGACAAATATAACTAACTCGTACTTTTCGAGTCTTTTGATCTTGTCAATTATTTACTTATAATCTTGGTTGTTCTTACTTGAATGAGCATGTTCATTACTCAAATTGCATATCACATGCCTAGATTATTTTTTTCCAGACTATGAAATACCTAGTCATGCCTTGTCACACTGAGCTGGCTAACTCTGTTATGCCTGCACGCAAACACGTCATTTTGATATGCTTAAACTATTAAGAGTTACCCTTAGTCGGAAAACGAGAGCGAGGATCGAGGATCCGGCGACACGACATGCTACTCAAATCCGATTATCCCAAGCCCCATAAAGAGAAAGAAATAGGAATACTTGATATGAAATAGAACCTGTATTCTACAAGCATCCAGAAGTACGAAGTCCGAGTCCAGAAGAGAATAAGGATCCCGGACTAGGGATACGGGACCGGGTACTGGTTATAAAACGTTACAGATAGTGCGTATATATACATTTTGATCAAATAGGAAACACCATCGAATTCTGTGACATTGACAGTTAAGACGACCAATAGGAAGCAACATTTGAAGTGACATTAACAGTCAGGACGACCAATAAGAAACAACATTGGAGCACGTGACATTGATATCTAGGACGACCATAAAATTGACCAGTAGGAATTAACCAATAGGAATTGACCAACAATTCTCTTAGGATATTGGATGAATATCCTAACACCAACTGGCCATCTTTATTTCGTTTCTCTTTGCTTTTACGCTTTGTACTCTCTCATATCTGCCTGCGTGAACAATAGCATGAAATAAGCTCATCCTACGGAGCTCGTATTCGGCTTCTTATTACCGCCCATCTCACAAACGGGGATTCGTTCGTCAAAGCATGATAATCAGAAATAGAAAAGTATACCACACAGTTGACCTTGAGTGGTCGATCAGCCAATCAGGAAACTCTGACTACTTGTAATCAAACAATGAACAGTCAAAAGCCGTAAAAATATCAGTGGAATTCTAGCTTTGATCTGAATGATCAATTCTCACATATCGAATAATTTATTCATTGTGATGAAAGGAAAACGTTATGTCAACATATTATTAGGAGTCTAGTTAGACCTATGAGTTGGGGTTATCACAGCCCATAGAGATTTCATCACAAACTGACACCAGCTATGGTGAGATCTGATTTTGATTTTATGCATGAAGGTCAGGGTTCACATCACGAAATGACATCAGATATGATGTAATGCTTACGCACATTATTTTTACAAATTGAAGGGACATATTGTTGATTTGCAGAACAAGAAAGGAAGAATAATATCGTGCTTTACCAAACACTTGACAACATTTTGATTCACAAGGATTTTAACATACGATTTCTCTTGAGAGTAGTTATGCTTGGTAATTTAGCTTGAGAAGCATCTTAAATTCACTTTTCGATTTCATGATAGAAATTCCTATTGATTTCAAAACATTTTAAGAACCATATTTTGTTGATTTCTACTTCTTTTTAATATTCACATCCCAATTATCGATCCCTTTGTTTGAAATTTCGCACAAAATAGGTTCAGAGGTTACCTTAATTCTGATTGGTAGGTTCAAGGTCGTTTTACTTACTGTATAGAGTTTATCAATAAAATCAATGTCCGACCAAATTATCAATTAAACTTTTTTTAATAAGCTCACCTTTTTACCCAATTTTAAAATTGATTTTTCACATTCTAAATATTCTTTAAACTTTGGATGTGGTCTACGACGTTTATATTCGGATTCGAGAAATCCTGGATCATCCTTTAAAAATTGTTAGGTTTTTATTTTCAAAATAATGTTTTAAATTAAACATAAATTATTAAAGTGTATAACCATAAATTTTAGTGATTCACTTCCTTTGGTAACGTGGAAGTACTGAACTGCCGTTTCGCCATTGTATAGGACTCCTCAGCAATGCACGTTCGTAACATCGTGCAGCGGAGACGAAACCAAGAAATTCGGTCTCACGTGCAAACTCTTGACCTCTTGACCAGTGAGTGAATCGGCATCCAGTGGTGTGAATATCTAACTTCAATCAATCCTTCATGATTTGCGTGCGGTAGGTGACTGTCCCCTACCTGACACACCTTGAACAGCACCGATCACACGCTTCTCAATAGTACTCTTTAAGCCAGTTACAAGTGAAAGCGATCTGTGGCGATTGCCTTATCTTAATAGTTGAAATCAATGATCTAGAGGTTAAGCATTTGCCCGCTATACCGAAGCTGTTTGGTTGGATTCTTTTGTCCGGAGGTCGTGAATGCACACTGTTGACCAATATCACACTAGAATAAAACATCTTGACTTCTTATCACATTAGTTATAATATAAACAGTTTATTTTCACAATAAACTATACAAAACAAGTTATAGATTTTAATTCGGTCTGATCACTTTGTGATGCAAGATATCAGTAATTAAAATTTATTCAGTTTGTCTTCAAATCTTTCAACGAACATTTGATTTAATTCAAAATTGACTTGGAGAATTCCGGTATAAAAAGCACATCGAAACCATGTCAATTTTGACAGCCTAACCTATGTACAGACAGATGTCGATTAACTTGTGAATATGGATTAAGAGGTTGGTATCTCTGTAGATTATTTACGAAAAGTGGTCATTAGCTTTATGAATGAATATTAGTTACAT
>CALYCR020001337.1:0-10226 GCA_944470395.2 Schistosoma turkestanicum
ACTCCATGTCTTGGGATTATTTCCACTGAGCTACAGGAGAATCAGAGGTGATCTGATTACGAGGCAGACAACATATTAGGCACACCAAACCAATCCCAATGTGAGCATCTTACCGTTGCATCACCACCAATTCCTCGAAGCAATCCTCGAAAGATGGCATATCAAAGAGCGACTACTCAATTTCGTGCAAACTTTTTCTCGTTGCGAGTGGTCGCAATTTGGAATACTTTCTTAGCCAAGGTTACCACAGCCCCACCCGTAGACTGTTTAAAGAAGAGACTTGCTAATCATGATGCATATCTATATACCTCTAGTTGTTATCATTTCCATCTCCTTAGATCACTTACTTAATCTATCTCGCCTCTCATCTCTTTCCCCCCTTGCTTACACTACGGTCCTCTCTCACAATCTTCACTACCATTTAACAAACTATGTTCATCTATATTTTACTCAGTTCTGAAATTTTATTCATATTAGCATTAGAATTTTATCCTTATTACTCACCATATTGCAACTTTTTGATCTCCGATCTGGTAGTGTAATCGCTGCTGGTATCCAGAAACACGCTTTAAAACACGTTTTAATTCGAATCCCGAGACTCACAAACTCACGACCAACTGCCAACTGACTAGGATTAGACAATCGAGTAGCTAGACCTCCATCCATTGGACATTACGGAACGCCTGGAACCGTACAGAAAGAACAAGAATCGAGCGCGAAGAAATCAATTGATTTACACTAGCTCGTGAAAAAGATATTGGATATTGCAAACGGAAAGGAAATACGCACTAAACGAGTATAAAAGACATAAAATTTAGTATAAACAATGTTCGTACAGATGAAACTCTTTTCTACAAACACATAATAGACAGAGAATGGAAACAGCATCACAATAAGAAAACGAATTGAATAGAATAACGTTTCAAACGTATTTAGAAGCAGTACGAAAATTGTAAACGCTTTAGGTTCCAAAATAATTCACAGTGACATAGGCTATTGAATAATAAAGAGCAGATGAGTGTGACGCTTGAGAGAGTAAATGAAGGAATACACAGTGATAGCTTAAACATATCATTAGGCGCTGAACCGCGAAATGCTCAGCGAGATGTAATAAAACGTAACTGTCACACCATAAAAGACTATGCAAAGGAGAATGTGTGAGACATCAAACCAGTGAAATCAAAGGTTCAAGACTGAATGCACGAAAGCAAATGAGCGAGTGAAAAGTAGAAGCGGAATTTATTGATGGAAATATTTTTGCATCCTCAGGTAAATTTTGTATGCATCTCATAATATCATGGATAATGTAAAGTGAGTTTCTCATTCTACATCTCGTAATTTCAGAATTAGTGAAGCTTCACAGAAGAAAATAAACTGATGACGTTTAGTGCTATAAACTATCACATCCCTTCTCCTAATGTAAACTATTGGCACATTCGTAGTCTACATTTACATCTGTCGAATCCCTGTGACTTGTTGATATGATGTACCACTCGACATTATTCATACTAGTGAAACCTGCATAAAATAATGTACCACGTTTTCTCGAGAATAAACGAAATAAATAAATCTTTGTTCTTACTCAGGTGAAGAATTTCTACACTCATTTAGTACTAATTGCTGAACAAACTAATTTCAGCCTGAAAAGATCATTTCAAAGCGAAATCAGTTTGAAGGTGAAGGCATTAAGATGTTTGTAGGCGCTGTAGTGATTAATTAATTAGAGTGAAACTGCTCAAATTTGAGGTCATACACGTTAAATATTTTATACTCACTATTGTCTAAGATTTCACAAGTGAATTCACAGTCCTTGGCTAGCTAATTCGTGCCAAATCTCTAACTTTTTAATACTTTCCACCACTGAACAGCTTTGAAGAATTTTTCGTGGACGTCTGTAACTCAATACTTGTAACTTCTGGATGATGGCGTCGGTAGTTTTCCACGTTTCGGTGTTGTGCAGAAAATTATGCTTTTGATGTTGTTTGATAGTTTCTTTGGAGTATCCACCTTTCTCGCAAGTGATGCTGCCCACGCTATATAATGCTTTCTCGTGGTCAATGAAGTTGATGTAGAGTGTGAATTCCATTCAATTGTTTGTCCTACAATGATCCGCTATGTCGCGATTTGGTTGACATACTACCGATTCTTATGAATTGCAGCCCTTTGGTTTTGAAGTTTGGAGTCTACGAAGTCTTTCATTTTGTCCAACAATAACCTGATAAAAACGTTGCTTTGTATTGATAGAAGAGTGATGCCTCTGATATTCTCCGTTCCTCTTTTTCTAGTCAGCTTTTCTTCTTTCCGGTCTGTTAGTACCTTTTTTAATGCAGAATGTGCAGTATTTTAGTAGGTTCTGACATATCTACTCCTATTACCTCAGAGTGGATTGTCGTTTGGTCTCGCTTCTCTGTGCTCTTGATTTATCTGATGGTCTTATGGATTTATGAGAATGTTGGTGGGCCAACATGGATTGGTAGGTCCATGGATGATGCTTCGATTTCGAGTGTGTTCATTTTTACGTCCATCATCGTCCTTCCGAACTTTTTCTTTATACAGAAATAAAATATTTGGTTCTAGGTAGTGTGATCCGGTGTAATCGATATGGCTATGTATGCGTTTATATGTGAATACTGTGCCGCCGATGAACGGTTTGTTGTAGACACACAAATGGGAAAATCTCTTGCCATTTCGGTTCATAATTCCCAGTCCCAATTGTCCGATGATGTCTCCATATGCAGTGTTGTCCATGCAAACCTTGCTATTTACGTCTCCCAAAAGAATAATCAATATGTTTGATGAGCATCTATCGATGATTCATCGGAGTCTCATGTTGAATTGATTTTTAACGTCCTCATTGTAGTCGTTGGTAGGTGCTTAGCATTGAATGACGTTATTTATCACGCCGTCATTCTTTGCTTTGAAGGATGCTTTGATGATCCTGTGTTAATGAGATTCCCATCCTATTATTGCCTATGGTGCTTGTTTGGACAGCATCAGTGCAACTCCTTGTCTATGTGAGCCATTTTTCTTTTCATTAGTATAACAGCAGCCCTTCCGAAGCTAGCCGTAGTTGTCGAACCTGTGTCCAATGCATTTCACTGATAACAATCTTTTCATATCTGCAACAGTTTGGAAGAGTCCTACAGTCTACCAAATTGTTCGAACATTCCAAAGACCGAAAAGATGGTTGCTCTGGTTGTCAGAAAGTGCATCGTCCTAATGCATTCCGAAGGAATTCGGCTCTCATCGTGAGGTGTCATTAATATTATAACTATATTAGGTATTCAGTTATAATATTAATGACACCTCACGATGAGAGCCGAATTCTTTCGGAATGCATTAGGACGATGCACTTTCTGACAACCAGAGCAACCATCTTTTCGGTCTTTGGAATGTTCGAACAATTTGGTAGACCGTAGGACTCTTCCGAACTGTTGCAGATATGAAAAGATTGTTATCAGTGAAATGCATTGGACACAGGTTCGACAACTACGGCTAGCTTCGGAAGGGCTGCTGTTATACTCCGCTAATGAAAAGGAAAATGCCTCACATAGACAAGTAGTTGCACTGATGCTGTCCAAACAAGCACCATAGGCAATAATAGGATGGGAATCTCATTAACACAGGATCATCAAAGCATCCTTCAAAGCAAAGAATGACGGCGTGATAAATAACGTCATTCAATGCTAAGCACCTACCAACGACTACAATGAGGACGTTAAAAATCAATTCAACGTGAGGCTCCAATGAATCGTCGCTGGCGCTCATCAAACATATTGATTATTCTTTTGGGAGACGTAAATAGCAAGGTTTGCATGGACAACACTGCTTATGGAGACATCATCGGACAATTGGGACTGGGAATTATGAACCGAAATGGCAAGAGATTTTCCCATTTGTGTGTCTACAACAAACCGTTCATCGGCGGCACAGTATTCACATATAAACGCATACATAGCTATATCGATTACACCGGATCACACTACCTAGAACCAAATATTTTATTTCTGTATAAAGAAAAAGTTCGGAAGGACGATGATGGACGTAAAAATGAACACACTCGAAATCGAAGCATCATCCATGGACCTACCAATCCATGTTGGCCCACCAACATTCTCATAAATCCATAAGACCATCAGATAAATCAAGAGCACAGAGAAGCGAGACCAAACGACAATCCACTCTGAGGTAATAGGAGTAGATATGTCAGAACCTACTAAAATACTGCACATTCTGCATTAAAAAAGGTACTAACAGACCGGAAAGAAGAAAAGCTGACTAGAAAAAAAGGAACGGAGAATATCAGAGGCATCACTCTTCTATCAATACAAAGCAACGTTTTTATCAGGTTATTGTTGGACAAAATGAAAGACTTCGTAGACTCCCGACTTCAAAACCAAAGGGCTGCAATTCATAAGAATCGGTAGTATGTCAACCAAATCGCGACATAGCGGATCATTGTAGGACAAACAATTGAATGGAATTCACACTCTACATCAACTTCATTGACCACGAGAAAGCATTATATAGCGTGGGCAGCATCACTTGCGAGAAAGGTGGATACTCCAAAGAAACTATCAAACAACATCAAAAGCATAATTTTCTGCACAACACCGAAACGTGGAAAACTACCGACGCCATCATCCAGAAGTTACAAGTATTGAGTTACAGACGTCCACGAAAAATTCTTCAAAGCTGTTCAGTGGTGGAAAGTAATAAAAAGTGAAAGATTTGGCACGAATTAGCTAGCCAAGGACTGTGAATTCACTTGTGAAATCTTAGACAATTGTGATTATAAATTATTTAACGTGTATGACCTCAAATTTGAGCAGTTTCACTCTAATTAATTAATCACTACAGCGCCTACAAACATCCTAATGCCTTCACCTAAAAACTGATTTCGCTTTGAAATGATCTTTTCAGGCTGAAATTAGTTTGTTCAGCAATTAGTACTAAATGAGTGTAGAAATTCTTCACCTGAGTAAGAACAAAGATTTATTTATTTCGTTTATTCTCGAGAAAACGTGGTACATTATTTTATGCAGGTTTCACTAGTATGAATAATGTCGAGTGGTACATCATATCAACAAGTCACAGGGATTCGACAGGTGTAAATGTAGACTATGAATGTGCCAATAGTTTACATTAGGAGAAGTGATGTGATAGTTTATAGCACTAAACGTCATCAGTTTATTTTCTTCTGTGAAGCTTCACTAATTCTGAAATTACGAGATGTAGAATGAGAAACTCACTTTACATTATCCATGATATTATGAGATGCATACAAAATTTACCTGAGGATGCAAAAATATTTCCATCAATGAATTCCGCTTCTACTTTTCACTCGCTCATTTGCTTTCGTGCATTCAGTCTTGAACCTTTGATTTCACTGGTGTGATGTCTCACACATTCTCCTTTGCATAGTCTTTTATGGTGTGACAGTTACGATTTATTACATCTCGCTGAGCATTTCGCGGTTCAGCGCCTAATGATATGTGTAAGCTATCACTGTGTATTCCTTCATTTACTCTCTCAAGCGTCACACTCATCTGCTCTTTATTATTCAATAGCCTATGTCACTGTGAATTATTTTGGCACCTAAAGCGTTTAGAATTTTCGTACTGCTTCTAAATACGTTTGAAACGTTATTCTATTCAATTCGTTTTCTTATTGTGATGCAGTTTCCATTCTCTGTCTATTATGTGTTTGTAGAAAAGAGTTTCATCTGTACGAACATTGTTTATACTAAATTTTATGTCTTTTATACTCGTTTAGTGCGTATTTCGTTTCCGTTTGCAATATCCAATATCTTTTTCACGAGCTAGTGTAAATCAATTGATTTCTTCGCGCTCGATTCTTGTTCTTTCTGTACGGTTCCAGGCGTTCCGTAATGTCCAATGGATGGAGGTCTAGCTACTCGATTGTCTAATCCTAGTCAGTTGGCAGTTGGTCGTGAGTTTGTAAGTCTCGGGATTCGAATTAAAACGTGTTTTAAAACGTGTTTCTGGATACCAGCAGCGATTACACTACCAGATCGGAGATCAAAAAGTTGCAATATGGTGAGTAATAAGGATAAAATTCTAATGCTAATATGAATAAAATTTCAGAACTGAGTAAAATATAGATGAACATAGTTTGTTAATTGGTAGTGAAGATTGTGAGAGAGGACCGTAGTGTAAGCAAGGGGGGAAAGAGATGAGAGGCGAGATAGATTAAGTAAGTGATCTAAGGAGATGGAAATGATAACAACTAGCAGGTATAAAGATATGCATCATGATTAGCAAGTCTCTTCTTTAAACAGTCTACTGGGTGGGCTGTGGTAACCTTGGCTAAGAAAGTATTCCAAATTGCGACCACTCGCAACGAGAAAAAGTGTGCACGAATCTGAGTAGTCGCTCTTTGATATGCAATCTTTCGAGGATTGCTTCGAGGGATTGGTGGTGATGCATCGGTAAGATGCTCACATTGGGATGGTTTGGTGTGCCTAATATGTTGTCTGCCGTAATCAGATCACCTCTGATTCTCCTGTAGCTCAGTGGAAATAATCCCAAGACCTGGAGTCAATCGTCGTAGAATTTGTTTTTCATTACTATCACCCATTTGGTTGTTCGTCTCTGCACTCGATTCAAGAGATTTATGTCTCTTTTAAGTAGAGGGGGTGCGATGACACTGTGAACCTCCAGGTGTTGGTGCGGGTACGTCTTGAATAGAATTAAAATAATTGCGGGTGATAGCACAAAGTTGTCTTCGCATAAAGTGAAGAGTCGCATTTGACTTGGCGGCGTCCACTACATAGGTCGGACTCATGTGAAGGGTTTCCGTGGTTACTCAACCTAGATCGCGCTCTGAGGAGACATTAGGAAGCGGAATTTCACCGAGGATATAGAACGTTTGCATCGTGTGATGCAGGATATGCTTGTCGTGGCATTTCGGTTGTTTGAGTCTTAAACCGTTTCTCACTTCCAACTTCGTTTTGAAGCTCAGTCGAATCCTCTTCTCTTCTTATTGACCTCCACATCTTCGCAATGGCGGTGGGCTAACTAAGCCTAACCAAGAAGAGAAGTGAGCCTAAGGTGGTCGCCAGAGAAACCCTCAATACTCACCAGCTCGAGTGCACTCTATTTACATTATTGCGAAACTTTCTATTCTGATGGTCGTTTCTGAGGCGGGATATCAGTGGGTCGGTGAAACCTATTTTCTCAACCTCTGCTATTAGGCTTGCTTGAGGTACTGTCACATAGGCTTTTGAAAAGTCGAGAAATAATACGTGCACCGGTATCTTACTGTCCAAGCAGGATGTCCGACTGTCCCTTGCTATGGGGAGACAAGATGCACACGACGTGCATTTCCGAAACCCGTGTTGAGTTTCATGGAGTATTTTATTCTTATCCATCTACTCCCTCATTTGTTTGTCCACCAGCCTTTCCATTACCTTTAATACTATTGGGGGTAATGCGAATGGTCTGTGACAGTCTGTCTCCTTTGTATCTCCTCCTATGAAGATTGGAGAGAGATTAGCTTGTTTCCATTCAGTTGGGAATCGCTGTGACTTCAGTGAATGCCTGTACAGGACATATATTGGTGAGCGGAGGACTTCTGCACATTGTTGCAAGATTATGGAGCGGATTTTGTCACAACCTGGTGACATACCTGGGCGTAAGGATTTTAGATTCCTTTGTACTTAGTCAGGAGTGATATGGATGTTAGCCAAGCCGTCAGCTGGCAATGGGTTGGCGTGTTAGTGTGAACATGTGGATGCCTGGTTTAACTGCTCGGTAAAGTTAGTGTTGAAGTGATCAGCCATCCGTACGTTGGTGAGTTCCTCCGCATTCGGTCCTATGAGAGAACACAACCCTTGATTAGTAGGTTTTCTTTTGGAAATGGACCTTCTAGCAATCTTTCTTTCCATAATGGGACATTAAATAAAATAAGTGAGTTTGATCTGTTGTCCCTGGACTTGAGTGGTAGCCGCTAGTAAGTTGAGGTGTTACTATTTCCCTTCTTCAAGTTCACTTACTCTTTTGTATTGCTAACAGACAATGTTGGGTTAACAACAACCAGACGTTTTGTCTGTGTTTTAGGCAGGGTTGTGGTAGCCTTGGTCACTTGTTTTACTGGTTTAGTGCCAGGCGATTTCGGTTTGGTAGTTTGGACTTTAGGGCTGAGTTTGGGTGGGACCTGTGGCTTTGTCAGTGCCTCAGGAACTCTACACTGAGGGCAAATATACCAGAACCATGGGCAGGGGTGACTCAGCATGAATCCGTAGTACTCTTTAGGTACCGTATTGTCACAGTGACTTTCGTCTCGCAGACCCCAACCAGATAGCTTACATCTACCAACATGACTCTGTCCACTTGTCAGTGACTTAATGGATTTGTGCCATGTCTTAGTTCGGCTGCCCCTAGCTTTCTTCCAACCTACTCCTATACCAATAAACATAACTCGGGGAGGCAGTCGGTGGTTGGGTATTCGTAACATTTGTCCCAACCACCTCAACTAATGAAGTTTTAATAATATACTTATTGATTTTCTAGTACTCGTTTTCTAATGATGGCATTGCTGATTCGATTGTCCTACGATACACGAACAATCTATGACCGAATACCTATTCATGTTTAATAACATTATTAATCATCTTTAATAAACTACTTCTGAGTAGTTTGATAAATAAACCATAATAATGTAGAAAGATATTGTCGAATGTCAAGTTTAAACTAAGAACCGATATTAGCTAGATCAATGTCTCAAACCCAGAAGCAATGAACTACGGTTTCGTCCTTGCATACGACTTCTAATTATTGCCCTTCTGCAACTCTAAATCCACCAGTCAAATATCGTATCCTCCGTCTCATTGTAAAAATACTGTAGCATTCTGTCCAATATGAAGAATTGAAAACATTTGTTTGTACTTACATTCCAGCAATCCAGCAGCACTGTTGTTACTATATGTTTCTTAGAGCTGAATGAATCCTACAAAATTGGTTGCAATGCAGTCACTTGTCTACGTGACTAGATATTTCCGTGCTATAATACTTGATGTTAGGTTGTTGGAAGTGATCAGGAAATGAACATTACTCTTGATTAGTATTAAACTAATACTAAATGTCTATGCAGGGATTCCAGGTTATCACTGTTAGTTATGATTAAAGTACAATTTAGGAAATTGTGCAAGAGGATGGAGTATGGGGACTGAGTATGCTATAAGAT
Organism: Schistosoma turkestanicum; assembly: GCA_944470395.2. Classification (NCBI taxonomy): domain Eukaryota; kingdom Metazoa; phylum Platyhelminthes; class Trematoda; order Strigeidida; family Schistosomatidae; genus Schistosoma; species Schistosoma turkestanicum. Next base: position 9,208 of record CALYCR020001337.1, read on the forward strand.
CTCATAGAAAACAAGCTGGTTGTGAAAACGCAAACCAGAATTGTCAGTGGCCTATTTTTCATCGGTGGATACAGGCGTAATCAGAAGAAGAAAAAGATAGATACTAGACATAAATGTGGGTTTCATCATATATGAAAATAATTGGAATCAGTAAGAAAGCAGTGTAGCTACGAACAAACAGTTATTCATAGTTAGTGATTAGTATTTAAATCTATGCAAACTTTTGAACCCTGAGTTATATCTGAATGCTGGTTCAAAGGAATAGAGATCAAGAAGTGTTCACGCGCTCAACCGAAGTCCCTGGGTTCGATTATCGCTAGCAGAGGTCTTGGATGAACAGTGATGACGAGTGCCATATAAGGACGCAAACGGCTGTCCAGTGCTTCCAGGTTTCTAATAGTGGTCTAACAATAATTGATACATAATTCCGATGTTTACAATTGCTACCCGACAACTAGGGAAAAAATGAAATGAGATAAGAATTATATGAAGTTCGATTCACAAGTACAGCATTATTTGCAAAACGTTAACGGAGTTTTCTAGACAACATTTTTCAGAATCTCAACCTACAAATGAAAACCAAAGAAACCATGACATAGATCGAAAGATTGAGTTGTCGGCAAAAGAAAACCGAATAATGGCAAGATAAAGCAAGATCTACGGTGTTATTTTATTAGCTCGCTTGATAGATAAAAAAGCGAAAGATCAGACTCACCAATGCATCAAGGTAATGAATGGAAGTTCCAAATAGAATGAATCTGACTAAATAATTACGAATGAGATTACCACACAAATAGAAAGTTTATCTCTATCAAGCCTTTTCAAGCTTCTTGATCTAGATGACCAACGCCCAGGGACAATCTGTTTAGAATAGCTAATCGTGTCACAATATCGTTGATCATTAATTAAAAGTATTTTATATAGGCAAATGTTGATTAACACTTGTGTCTAATGGACGATGACATAAGTAGTTCTTCAGAATTCTGCCACATACAGCAGAACTGTATTAACATTTCTTT